>KK115594.1:297125-321168 GCA_000611955.2 Stegodyphus mimosarum
GTCAACAAAAGAAAATAATATGATCTCTGTAGTCAACAAATAAATATGGCTAAGAAAACCAGTGTTGATTAATGAAATAGTTTGTATTGAAATATTTACAGTTATTTACCCTTTCTGAGAATTTCTGTGGATGATAGGCTGTTATATTATTAAGCTTGATACCACAGATTCTTGACGTGTTCTTACATATTTTGGACGAAAATTCTGCTCCATAGTCTGTTACTGTTTTACAGGGTGTTCCAAATCATGTAATCTAACACTTTGGTGATAATATCTGCCAATATGTTATTTAATAGAATTACTTCAGCCCAATTTGTAAATCTATTTATGCAAGTCAGACAGTAAACATTTCCATTTCTGGAAATCTCTTTGTAATCCAAAGTCACGAATTTCAGTTCCATATGCTTCAATTTCTGAACCATTTGCGGCATATAATTTAAATTCAGAAAAATTTTTATCTGTGGGTGATGCTGGAATTATGCTAACACCAGTTTAACTATTGATGAGGAATGGCAAATTCAATTTTTTTTCTTTCATAAATAAACAAAATTTGTGATAATTCTTTGTTTACAGGATAGCTTGTCACCAAATCTGCAACATTTCGTTTTCCTGATTTTCATTTCTTTTTTTTTTTTTTTTTTTCCATTGACATGATGCTTGATATTTTTTTGACTTGCATTTATTTCCAAATTTCAAGTGAAAATAACTATTTCATTAGTGTTGTATGGTTCTCTGGGGGTCGACAACATAAGTGAGGGGTATTATACTTTGCTCTTTATCTGAAATTTTTTTCAACACTTAATTTTGCCATTTGTTGTTCCAGAAATTGAATTCTCTTCAACAGTCCATCATGCGTTATTTTGCTGATTTCGACAGTTGCTTCTGTAGGCTTGCACACATCAAATATTTCTGTTCATGGATTCATATCTTTGATTTTATCTGCAATTATAGCAAATTTTGAAATATCTTTTTCACTCACTAGCAGTATGTTTTTCATTGTTTCTGCTAATTTTTTAAGCCACAAGGTTTTTAGTTAGATTTTCTGATGCATCAGTTGGAGCAGTGGATCTTAAGTTTTGTAATTAGTTGGCTTGGTTTCATGTTTCCCAGTATAATGCCAGTGATTTTATTCGGACATTTTCAGTTTCCTTAAATAGATTTAAAAGTCTATTTTTAGCGTCTGTAAATTTGTGGTTGCTACCACTAATGATATGTTGATACTAATGGAACAGTTTTATTAAATGAAATATTTACAATTGTTTACCCTTTCCAAAGGTTTAAACATATTTTAAATCTATCCATCAAACTAGCATTTTAATAAAGATTTTTTTTTAAATTGTCACAGTAGCAACTGTTTTAAATAAAAATTATAATATTTTTGTTTAGTTAAATTTTAATATTTGGTCCAGAGATCTGGATACTGGATGTCCAGGTTTCAGACTTTGTGTTAAATGTCATGAAAACTAAGTCAGAACTGCTGGAGAACATATTTACAGCATAGGTTGAGGAACTGTTCAGCTGGGAATAAAAAAAAAATAGATGTTTTAAACCTATGTTTGCAATACTTAAGGGCACAATAGTACTAGCAACAAGAGGTGGTGGTAAAATTGTTACTATGGCACTAACACAGCATGTAACACAGATGCATATATCTTTATATTTGTTAATTTTATGCTGATGTGATTTATCTCATGCCTGTGTCTGTAGTAACGTGTGTGTGCTGAGGTTGGCAAATTTTAACTTTCGTATCAGGTTTGTTGTGATGAATAATGAACCTTTAAAAAATAAATTAGGCTATCTGGTTTACCTGTTATTGAAAAAAAAAAAAATTATAACTCCCTGAAACGTTTTCCACTCTAATAAAAACAAATTTCACTTTTTAGTGGAATTATGCATTCCAGGCCAATATATTTCCATGTCTAGACTTTCCTGTTCATTTCAGAATATCTCAAAATAAAGCAGATCATTTTATGAAAGCAAGTTTTAATGTAGGCATAACTAGATTTACAGAAAATTAGAATTCTGTAAATCTAGTTAAAAGAACATTTGACAAATTGGAGTTTTTGATCTAAGGGACCCATATTAACAAAATCTAGGTTTATGTGGCTCCTGTAAATCAAAACCTCAAATTTATGAAATGCTTAATATCAATTAAATACAAAATGTGTCATATCATTGTATGCAAAATAAGGACATGTTGAGAAAGGACTTGAAGAATTATTTTTTCAGTGACTATTGCTCAGTGATTTTGAGCAGACACAGGGACAAATTTCAAGACAAAAGCTGGCGATTAGTAGTTCTGTATCAGCTAAAACAATAGTCATTATAAACTTAATAGTTGGTCTCGTGAAACTCTTAATTGCTAATATCTCCACAAATTCCATGTGAAAATACCGACCATTTTGTGTTCCATGTTGTAACCTGTTTAGGACATACTGATTCCTTTATCAGCCCAGCATCGCTTATGTGCGAAGAGCTCCGATCAGTCATTTCAGCCCAGTGTCGCATATGCGTAACTTGAAAATGGAACAATTTAAACAAATTTTTAAATGCCAGTAGATGCTGCTAAATGGTAACGGTTTTCACATTGGTTAAATTGTAAGGTTTATCCTAATTTTATCAAGTTATTTTAAGTTTATGCATCTTTCCTATCTATTCTAGTTTCAGCTTACAATTTCCTACCAGAATGTAATTTCAGAAACGGAGTTAATGCAAATGAGTGAAGAGTAGTATTTATGTTTCACTGACTTCTTCAGAAAGAGTCGTGAGTTTCTGACTAGCGCGCGTTTGCCTTTTGGCTACGTCTCTCTTAGCTATTGCTATGCTCGGCCATACTTTGAGCCCTTGTTTGGCTTCACCGACTTAATTAAGATTTAGGGGCCAACTACTTAGAATTTTGATAGCTTCGGCTATATCTTTCAGTTAGCTTTAGTTGAGCTTAGTTAAGTTTAATTTAAAGTCATTTAAGTTCAAGCTGAAGTGGAGGCTTTGCTGTACGTTCTGAGTTAGGAACTGATCGTATCATACTTATTCTGAGAAGTAAAGGGTAGTTATCCCTTCGTAAGTCTTACATCTCTATTCATAAGTTAAGTAATTATTCGCTTATTATTGTGTGTAGGGGGGGGGTTCAAGGATTGAACACTGAATTAATAAGTAAAACCCCACAAAGTTATGTGGCTTTTGACTTTCGTGTTTCAGCATCAGTTTCTGTTCTGTGCTTGTGATTTTGATAGATTTATTCTTGTAAACACACTGGGAATCACAGCTGTTTAAGTTAAGGGAACACCAACATGTTTATTTTGTTAGGAATTTTTTTTTTGTTGTTGTGTTCATTTATATTTTTTGCATTTTTCGTTATTAGAATGTGGGAAGTGCATCTAGCTCAATTGTTTTCATTTATTTTTATTGTTTTTTAGGAGAGAGTGGGAATATAGCGGGTGTACTGTCCCCAAACTTTTGTCATGGAAAACTCAGACCAGTTGTCCTTTTTTTAAATTTATTTTAAAACTTAACGTAGACTTTGTTATTAAAAAATAACTTTACAGCATTATTACAGAAGGAGAAAGACCTCATTTTTCCTGATGCATCTTGCTTGCTCGGCATACGCTCGGCAAAAAAAGCTGTCATTGTCCTTTGTGTCAATCCTTGTATTGAATTATTCCACACACAGCATAATTTTCAAATTGGACTTTCATACACATAATTACTGTTTACTTTTCTTTTGCATTTCATATTTGTAATTTTGTTTTCATGTGTATAGTATTTGTTTTCATGTGTGTAGTTATAATTTATTTTGCATGTTTCAGTTATTTCTATTAATGACATTTTTTATATTAATACATTTTAAGAGTTAGTGTATTAAGTATGTAACTTCAGAAATTGAGGTCAGTATATTAAAATGCTGATTTTGTATGAATTTTTTTGGCTTAACTGCTGAAAATGAGTGGGCCGGTGACAAAGTTCCATTTCGGGGGTTTGGTCCTGTGGCTAAGCTTCATTCTCCACATGCTGGTCCTCAAGGGGTTAATATAAATATTTTATGAACTCGACTTTTCTTACAGGGACCGCATAAAATGCTTTTGTATTTATACAACTTGTATTCCCATTTCTGAAAATGTTTTCGTAAAATGGTTTATCTCATTTCGAAAACTTTATAAGAGGTGCTTGTGTAGTATAGGTATCCAAAAAAGCTGAGAAACTTCAAACTCCTGTGAAGTTATAGGAGTGAATATATTCATCTGTTAGTGCATTACTTATTTTCCCTATGTAATTTAAAAGCTACAGAATGAATATCTCATGAAATATTTCAGTCATTTAAAAATGTGGGTGAAAAAAAAGACAGACTTGAAAAGGAATTTCCTGAGAACTTTACTTTCAATCTTTTTCATTTGCACTGTTGCTTCATTGCATAATTAACACCATCAAGTTATAGTACTGTAGTAAATAGATATGTCCGTGAAAGCTTACTATACTCATCAGAGAGATGTTTTTGTTTTTACACTGGTTTACTGCTATTTTTAAAGTGTGAAGCACAATGATAGTTATTTCATGTTGTTATAATTCCAAGTCTTTAGTGAATTTCCTTATAATTGAGGAATCATTCTTTAAATCGTAGTAATAATGATGAGTAGTATGAATGATGTAAATTTTTCTCAGATGCTCTAATCTAATCACCTTTATAAAGCATTCTTTTTAAATATCGATTTTTGGCATGTAACATTTCAGGCGAGTATAGTGCTAATAATCTAAACGAGGTTGCTTGTGTCATTGGTCAGATGTATGTATTTAAGTTTATGAAATATTTGAAGTCAGATGTAAAACTGCAGGAAGGGGGAAATGTTTTTATGTATTTTTTAAGTTTATGCATTGTGCAATGAATAAAAAATTCACAAGAGAAATGTGTGAAATCAAGAATTTTGTTATCATAATAATTTTGAATTGTATACCCTAATTCTCTTAAGTTTTCAATACTTTTTTTTGTGCATAAAATATCTAGAAGAGTTTTAAGTGGGAGCCCATTTATGAAATCCAAATGGTGCTTGTTTTTTGACTGTCTGTGTGGTGTAACTGGATAGCTTTCAGAAAATAAGTGCTTTTAGGACTTTAGAGAACATAACTTTCTTATGCAAAATTTGAGACGTAGCAAGTTATGTCTAAGGTAAGATTTAAATTCTGTGATTAATTTCTTTTTACATTAAAATATTTTGAATTCTTCTATGTAATATACTTCAGTATATTTTAAATGATACCTGAAAGGAAAAATATAAGTAAAAAAAATGTAAAAAGCAACAGGTAATATAAATTTATAGAATTAGTGTTCTCTGAGTAACTTCTCTCAGAGGATTTATAGAATTCAGAATTTCTTTTTATTATAAATATCATACGTTAACAAACTGTTTAAACATAATGCATACTATTTAAAATGACCTAAATAATCTTTAAAACATAAATTGCAAAATTATTTAAAATCATAAAACTGCATTTTACTTTAAATTTTTACAAATATTAAATATTTCGATGGTCATAAATACATCTACTTTCAAACTAAACTGCTCGATTTCAGTTTCATCATACACATTATTTCACGTCTGTTTGTAATATTTTGATGTAGCGGTCAGTCCTGTTTGCATTATGTACTAAAGATACATCTCTTTACAAAAGAGGTCATAAGAGTAAGGTCTGCATACAGTGTGAGTGTGAGACCATTGCTATAGAACATATATGAAATATTTCTTGTTAGAATTAATATTAGCTTTCTTATTAAATATGAATGACTATCACGTTTCTCATTCTTATACTTTCTTTAGAAGTCAATCATAGTGTGCTTCTTCAAACCATTTTGGAAGCTGAAAAGTGTACATGGATGACAGATTTAATTTTGTTTTTGAAAGAAACTGTCATGTAACACTATCCCAAAAAATTTTAACAAGGTTTGAATGATTATTTATAGCAAAGCAGAAAGACGCATTTGTGAAAAATTTTCCAAGAGGAGTAATTAATGCTTAAGATACAAAGAAAATCACGAAAACTTCTTGCAGCTGCCCACAGAGCAAATTACATGTGTTCTGCAGTTTTTATGACTTAGCTATTATTGGACTTGAATATTTTGGGAATTTTCCCTTTTGTTCCTATTGTATTGTTTATCCTTATATAACACTTTGTTGTATGTTAGTTATAGATTTTATTGTTACTATAATGCATTTTATTCAAAAAATATCTAAAAGATGGCAAATAAGTGCATAACCAGAGATCAAGGTCTTTGAATCCTATCTGTATTCACTTGCAGAATAGAATTGTTTGTAATTGAAATTATACTACTGCAGAGCTGAGGTATCTGTAATGGGTTATCCCATAGATAATGTGGTTTTTTTCTTTTATTTATCAAAATTGAGATAAACTAAGTTATTTCTTAACCTACAATTTTTTTCCCTTTCATTTTCTAGTTTGTAATAGTTATCATAGGATTTTATTCCACTGGTGTTTGCAGGTTGTTCTCATGAAACTCTACAATCTTCTAAGAAGAGTCTCACCTAGGCTTTAGTTTCCAGCTCGGAATTTCTGGAACCATCTTTGATACTGGCATATGTTTATTGCCCATTGTAATTGCATTAATATTTCTAAATTATTTAATTGAACTCAAAACAAAACATTTCAAATGTACTTCGTTTAGCTTTAAAAAATAGCTATCATAATCGAACTGCACTCTTCAAAACTTGCACTAAAAATATAAACAAGGTAAACAAGTACCTGTTTTTATAACAAGCTGTTGCGGGTAGTTTCTCATTGCCTTCCAGTTTTTAGTTGAACTGATAAAACATTATTTATGGGATGAGTGAATATGCATAGATTTAAGTTTTTCTCATAATTTCAACGATAAAAGATGCTTTCATACAACGGACTTCGCGTGGTGTTTTGGCTCATAATTACTTATGATAAAAACCATGAAAAATGCACATGCAATCACACCTTTCTTGGCTTTCTGAATAAAATCCAGATAAACTACCAGTGCTGTTGTCTTGGTTATTGGACTACAAGTGAGCCATAGTATCAAGGAAAATATTAGGCTTATAGCTTTCGAACAAAACAACATAATTGATGTTTAAATTTTCTCAAAGCAGTGAAAGGTAATTTGTCATTAAGCAGAATTTCAATGAAATAATGTTTAGTTAGAACACTAATTAAATGATGACAGTTTATTACTTTTTGAACTGTCTTATGTTGCATATCTTTCTATACTTCTCATGATCGAAGAAATGCCCCAAATTATGTATGCAACTAGCAAAGATAAAAATAAATTTGATTGTTGCACAATGTTGATGAGCCCACAAATTTGGAACTTTCAATGATACGGTAGTTCAGTTACTATTTTTGAGAGAATTACTGAATCCTTTTTTCTGCATTTTGTTCTAATGAACTTATCATTCTCTAAAGATTAAGCTTGTTCCATTAATTTTATAAGTGCAGACAAGTCATCATAGAAGAAATAGCGTGATCTTTATTTTAAACTCCATTCTACTCAAACACAGCAACAAATATTCTTTTAATGTTTACTTGCTGCTTTATGCTTCATATCTATCTTGAGCATAAAAATTTTTTAACACCTCTTGTATTTTCTTCCTCTCATCTTCTGGCAGGTGGTTCAAATCAACTTCAAGTGTTGAACCCATCTCCTCATCTAAAATTTAAGTTTGCACCTGCCGTGAGTAAAAGGTTAACCCCCAGAATTATTGATGCTAATAAATCTTTACCACAAAAAAGTTGACTTGCTGCTGTTCATTTTTTAATTTGAAGGTGCAGGCGCGCTTGACGCTTTGCTTACCCTGGGCATTGATTTCTTTCTGCCCCAAAATTTTAAGTATACAATGCGTGCTCAAATGTTTTCTAAAAAAGAAAATCTTGTGACAAGAACTTGCACTGTGCCCTGGTATCTAATAATGCAGTCATTGTATTACTTAATAAAATTTGAATCTTGGGCAAAGCCAAATTTTCCACAATGATGGTATTTAAGTACTGAGATATTTTGCTTCAATGACTGTGACCACACCCTCTTCTCAGACACCTTAATTAGTTTAAATTAGCTTGCTTTTCTGCCCTTTGTTTTTCTTGTTGCTTCTTTTGGTGATTGCCAAATGGTTTTCTTTTCTGACCTGTATTTTTGCTACTGCTTTTTGCAGTCATATATCTATTCTGTGGTTTTCGTTGGGGCGAAAATCTCGAGAACTAGCTTTGGCCGAAACTTGCTGTACACATTTTCTCTGAGACTCGCTGGCTTTCGAGCATGTTTAGGTTTCCAGCTTCCATAAAATATTGTATGGGGGGAAGTAGACACGGTAAAATGACTTCTATTAATTCAATGTCTGGCCTCTTTCTGTACAATAAGTTGAATGTTTGAATTTTGTGTAGAATGAAGTCCATTAATTCTTCCACCTTTATCTGGTATTTACTAAACAGCTCCACTAACAGCTTGGCGCAGTCTTTCACTACTGAGAACGCTTTTAGCTGAGCATTTTCTGAATGTGTCCCAGCTGTATGTTTCAGAACCTGGTTCCCCCAGCAGGAACTTTCCAATCATCTTATACTTTGGCACTGCCCCCCCCAAAAAAGGAAGTATTTATATGTAATACCAAACCACGTTTGACTTCACAAAGGTAAAACTTATAGAAAATTATAATTCTCTGTTAGGAAAATGGCATCTAACATTTTTTACTCAATTTTGAAATAACATGGTTCACCAATAAGATTAAATACACTTTTTTTAGACGAATTTTTTGTTCTAGCATGAAGCCCCCGTCCCAATTTTATTTTCTTGTTTTGACAGTGTGATCAGAAGTTGGTTGGTTTATGCCCACTCATGTGTCAGTGACTTGGTCTACTTTATCAAAGATTTTGTAATGTTAAGAATGACAGCTTTGCGAAAGCAGGAGTGACTCCAATTTGTTTGAACTTATGACAGTTTATGGTAATAAAGAAGTCAATATTGACGAAGGTGAAGTTCAGCTATTAACGGTCGATTTAATTCACAAGTGCTTGAAATTTGCTACAAGTAAAGGAAGAACATTTTCTTACTCATGATCCTGACATGGAGCATATATTAAAATTTCTACATAATCTGAAGTTTCGCGTAGCTGAATATCAAAAGTTATGTAAGCAGTATGAGAGACCAAAGACACAGTCGCTAATAACAGACTCTGTAACAACAAAAGAACCAACAGAGGCTGTTAATTGAAGAACAAAATTCTTAATTTCAATCAAACCCGACATTTGTGCTAGACATATCTGACATATCTACTGATGATAGCATTTTTGATACATGCTTATTATCAAGTAGCGATGAATAGTTTCAAAATTGATTTTTATTTTAAATTTCAGTTTAAATTTTTATATGTACTTGTGAACTGAATTTTAATTTTTTTGTAATAAAAATGAATCATATTTCTTTTATAAATATGTAATATGGATTTCATTATTACTTTTATTGTACATTTTTTAGGGAAAATCTTGATTCTTTATCTTACACAATTTTTTAAAGTTGCAGAACATATACTTAAATTTACCACATGTCACATGTATTTTTTTCCCCAGTTTTCTAAGGAAGATACCATGTAAAAAAGATTTGTGTAATTGAAGAAAAGTATCGTCATTATTTATTGTTGAAATAGTGCAATTGTGTTTGCAATATTTGTACATTTTCATTATGATTTTTTTTCATCTACTTGCACTTTATTGTAATTTAATAAATTTTTTCTGAAAGATTTGAGTTAGCTTTTTGTATGTGTTAATGATACAATTCAAATTCTTTTAAAAGAACGTTAATTACACTCATTGCCCTTAAGAGTTTGCTCACAAAAAATCATTTCCAGAATAGAACGAAATTTTATATATATGAGTGCAACGTTGATATAAATAAGCGATTCAGAAATTAAAGAAAAGGATAATTTATTAGAGGAAAAACTACAAATGAATAAATGTGCTATTGCCCTGGTGGGCCAACTCTAGCATGAGTGGTCATTGAGTCATATATATCCTGCATCATATCATTCCAGATTTGCTGTAAGTAAGCCTCTAGGTTGACTAAACTGTCCAACTTACCATCTCAAGAAATCGCAGCCATGCATGATTAGTGGCAATTCTAAGTATTGTGCAGGTAAAGGAAAGGGTAATAATGTAGCTATTGAAAATGAATACTATTTCTTTGCTTTGAATTTATCTTTTGTGGAATAGCAATGAAAATGTTTTACTCTCTTTGAATTTTCATGGCAGGTGAATAAAGATGTGAGCTCTGTCTCATACTTAACTTATAGCCTAAAACTGTAATATTTAAAACCTGCGAAGTGGAATTTCATAATTTTAGGGCCATTTCACCATATTTTGGCGCATGAACAGTGGACTTCTAAATAAATGCAAGTCTTAATTTGAACTATATTGTTAGTTTCCTTTCTCATTTGAACTGCACACTAAGAATATGGAACGGCAAGTATTACAACCGCTTTCTATCCAAGAATTTTGGCACATTTGGAATCTTTTACTGTAATATTTGAAAATTTGAAGTCTATGGATGGCAAGATATATCAAGACCTGCTTGTGAAAGAAAATGTAACAGACGCTGAATTGAACGGGAACTGATTAAGACAGATGAGTATGCTCTTAAATTATATAAAATTAGAGAACAAGTTCAGTGTTCAGATAGATGTAAAAATATTGAAGTTTCTCATTTACACATAATATACATAGTTGTCATCACCAGTGCTGATCCTAGACGTTTGGCCACCCACGTGCAAAATTGCAAATGCAAATTGGCTGCCCTCTCTTACAGAAATATATTGGATAATCATTTTGCAACCCTTGAATTTGGCTGCTGAGGTGTTGTGCACCATCTTGTCCACCGCTAGGATCGGCCCTGGTCTTCACTGCCCAAACTGAATCTCGATTCATCACTAAAGACAACCTGGTTCTACATATTGTAATCCAGTCCTGTCAAATGGGACACCACTCAAAACAGAGAAGACGGTGTGTGTTATTCAGAGCACATATATCTTGTCAAATTTTGTTATGATCTGACAATTACTTCTTGGAGTACCAATTTTTATGGCAATGTGTGTATTTATTAAAATTTTGCGACTTCAAGTAGATGTATTTATTTTTTCACTTATGTGTATATTTACTATCTTAACAGCTTGCCCAGGTAAAGTTATTTCGTGGAATATAATACATTTAAAAAATTTTTTTATAGTGAAAGAGCTTCAGTACCGTTGGAAGTGCATTCGAAGATCATTTGGTAAGGTACAAGAAGACACTGGCAACAAGACCTGGTGATGGTGCTGCATTGAAAATAAGAAACTTTGCACTTGCTGAGCAGATGGCCTTTTTGAAGGATACTTTCAGGCACAGGTGATAAATTCTCAGTTTTTATATATTGTAGCTACTAAAAGAATAGCCTGTTAAAAATGTTGAAATTATGTAATTTAATGAATTGTTTTTAATATTAAGTTAAGAATTTTTCCTAAGTGGAATTATTGAAGCTTTTTTATTAATGTGAAATATATTATCAGTACATTAAAAAATATAGTATACTTTAAATAATTTAAACTTATTTTCAGTAATGCAAACTAGTTACTAGGCATAAAACTGTAATTTTTGATAAGTATTTTTTCTTTTGTCTTTTTTGAATATAATAAAACAAACAAAAAAAAAGATACATTTTAATTAAATTGAATTTTTTGCTGAAATTCATGTTCATTATGCTGAATTTTTCTAGATGTCTGTACTATTAATTTAGAAAATGAAATTTAGATTTTGAAGACCATCGTACAACTGATAACAACGGTGATGGTGCTGCATTGAAAATAAGGAACTTTGTGCTTGCCGAGCGGATGACCTTTTTAGAGGATACTATCGGACATAGGCGGTAAATTCTCAATTTTTATATATCGTAACTACTGTAAGAATAGCCTGTTAAAAATGTAGAAATTTTGTAATTTAGTGAATTGTTTTTGATATTAATTTGTGAATTTTTCCTAAGTGGAATTATTGAAGATTTTTTATTAATGTAAAATATATTATCAGTACATTTTACATTAATAAAAAATGTACGAAAATAAATTTAAATTATTTAAAGTATACATTAAAAAAAATATAGTATACTTTAAATAATTTAAATTTATTTTCAGTAATGCAAACTAGGTACTAGGCATAAAACTGTAATTTTTGATAAAGTATTTTTTCTTTTGTCAATATAATTAAAAAAAAAGATACATTTTAATTAAATTGAATTTTTTGCTGAAATTCATGTTCATTATCCAGAATTTTTCTAGATGTCTCTAATATTAATTTAGAAAATGAAATTTAGATTTTGAAGACCATCGTACAACTAATAATTATTTTGCAATGATGGGAATAATAAATAGATAAAAAAACTTAAATATTGCAACTTCAGTATACAGATCCTCCTAGAACAGAAGAGAAATGAACTTAATACTCAGAATTTTTTGAATGTATTTATTAATAATTCCTATAAAAATCTCAGTGGTGTAAGGCTTAGTTAAACTATTATTCAAGATTTATTAAATATATTCATTAATAAACAAGTAGTTATTTAACAAGGTATCACTAAATCTGCATGTATATTAAAATTTTTAAATTCTGTGCTTAGTGGTAATTTTTTTATTTTAATATTGTGCATTATTTTATTTTTCCAATGTGAAGCCAGCAACTGGTGGGCCTAGTTGCAGCAATGCATCACTGCTTCCTATTGCGGAGTAAGAGATTCTTTCATCGCAGGACCTGTTTGGTAGTGAAGATATCAGTCATCGGGAAATGTTTTGTGATGAAGATTATTTACAGGAAATCGACCATACTTCTGAAACTCCAAATGAAAAAATGAAAATTTTCAGGATGAAATCCTGAAACTAATTAAAAAAAAAAAAAGACCGAGCTTATGTCAAAAGAAGTGTATGATGATGACATGCAAATTTTAATGAGTTTCCATGACAAACTGACAAATATGGATGAAAATTTAAAAGGCGAAAGTTAAGCTCAGGATCATGCACGCTGACTGATGCCATATTTCTCAATTTATTATGAAAACTCTTTAAAAGATGTATGTCTGTAATAACTGTAAATATTTGTTTTTGCACAAATTATTTCAGAATTTTAAAAATAAATATATTGAAAAAGATGGAAATACTGTATTGCTATTTGCTTTAAATGCTGATTTTCTTTCCGAACAAGCTTTATGAATTAATTTTATTAAAACATCAAATCAATATCAAGAATCTTTGTTTTCATGTATTTTTGACAGTAAAAATATTACTTCAAAATTATTTTCCTTTTAAATACACTAATCAGTTTAATGACATAAGCTTTGTATAAGTATTTAAAAAGATTAATCTTTTGAGTAAATGCTCTAACGAAATCCAAAAAGGAAAAAATACAATGAAGTATCCTTAAATCAAGTCTTAGTTCTAGATAGTTTTGGTCTCCTGCTGATCTTCAGTTCTGTTTTTGAATTATGTTCTCCATCATAAGAATGTATTTTTAATAAAAATGAATAACATACACAATTCATTACATAGCGTATAAAGTAATGAATAGCACAGCATTTATTATCCACTCTTTATTTATATCATTTGCATGAAATTTTTATGTGTTAAATTCATGCTATTGCTCTTGCAGAAATTCCTAGATAAGGCATGAATGTTTGTAATTTTACTGTCTTTGAAGAACTGGATACCTAAAATGTATCAGTGTGGAAGTACTTTTGAGAATTGGTGGTAGGTAGCGTGTGTTGAAATTAAACTCTTTTTAGTGCTTTAATGTGTTTGTTTGCCAGTGAGTGAAGAATTGTCTTACTCTATCAGCAAATGAAAAATCGTCAAAAGTAATTACACTGCTGGCCACCGTAAATGTAACATCCTGAAGGAAGCATGCAAATAACATGAAATTTACAACACGCATTAGTGGAGGTGAGATATGCAAATGATTAGAATTTCAGCGCAGACGCAGATCCCATGCACCTTTGGCGCCGATTCAAAGCGCTATTTAAGGCTTGGAGTTTTCGATGATTTCAAGTTTGACAATTGCATTTTTTTCAAAAAAACGATCAATTATGCCTCGTAGTAAACAGCGATCACCGTTTGATCAAGTATCCGAGTTCGACAGAGGAAGGATAGTGGCCTACCGAGAGTGTGGATTATCTTTCAGGGAAATTGGTAGTTGTGTTGGACGAAACCAAACAACTGTAAAGTGGATATGTGACCATTGGATGCAGGAGGGTACAATGGACTGACGTGTTCGATCGCATCTACTGCAGTGCACCACTTCACGTGATGACAGGAACAATGTCCGCATGGCAGTGATGGATTGCTCAGTCACATCACGAACCATAGCACAGCACATTCAGTCTGTGGTGCATCATCCAGTGTCTGCGCGAACCATTCGATGCAGTTTACAGCAGAGTGGTCTCTCCGCAAGACGTCCATTACTTCGTCTACCCTTGATGCAGAACCACAGACGTCTCCGCCGCCAATGGTGCGATGAAAGAAAGATGTGGACGGCAGAATGGAATGAAATTGTCTTTACTGACGTGTCACGCTTTTGTCTGCAACACCACAATGGTCGGATTCGAGTCTGGAGACACCGTGGAGAGAGGATGTTGAACAGCTGCTTTATGCATCAGCACACTGGTCCTGCACCGGGTGTTATGGTATAGAGCAGTACTGGATATCACTCTCACACTCCTCTAGTATGCATTGCTAGTACTTTAAACAGCCAGGGCTACATCTCCGAGGTGTTGGAGCCAGTTGTCCTTCTTTACCTTCAGGGCTTGCCCACAGCTATATTTCAATAGGATAATGCGTGACCACACGTGGCACACATTGTCCAAGGGTTCTTCGTCAATCGCCAGATTGAATTGCTTCTCTGGCCAGTTCGCTCTCCGGATCTTTTGCCGATAGAAAACATGTGGTCCATGGTTGCTGAACGATTGACCCAGATTACATCCCAAGCTGCCACACCAGATCAACTCTGGCAACGTGTGGAAGCTTCTTGGTCTGCTGTACCCCAAGAACACATCCAAAGTCTCTTTGAATCAATGCCGAGGTGTGTGGCAGCGATGATCTCCAACAATGGCGGCTACTCTAGCTACTGATTCTGGAAGGAACCACACTGCACAGAAGTCTATAAATTTAATCATTTGATACTTGGTTGACATGTTATCTACTAAATGAATTTTGTTGTGATATCTCTTGTCTGTCTTTGTGTTGCAGTTTGGGTGGTCAGGACGTAGTTTCGAAAACTGACATAGATGAAACTTACATCTATGACATATCACAGCAGACCAGAGTTCAGTTTGAATTACACACATCTAATATTAACAGAGAAATTCATTATACATTTTATATTAACACACTAATTTTCAGAATTAGCTGCAAAAATTCTTGGATGCTATTTTGCAAGCATATGCCAGTTTCAATGAACTCCATAAAAATTGAAATGTTAATTTGGTTTTTTGCAGTGATAAAGCATATGCAGTTGATGATAACAATTTAATCACTTGTCCAGATGTGAGGAAAAATAATTTCTGTGCTATTTTCTATTTTTCTTACAAGAAATATTGTAAAAGACTATACAAGAAAATAGAGGTATAAAAAATGGCATTAATTTTGTATACTGCAGAAAAAAAGGAAGTTATTTTTTGGTCCTATCTTGGTATAATGTAACTGTAAATTTAGTTGCTTTAGTTAGACAAAATACATTTCAAAATTCTGTGCTAAAGTACGTAATGATTGTTAAGATTTGTAGCACATTGAGGAAAAACCTTTTAAAATTACTATTAAATCCAGGTACGTCATGTTACAAAAGTGGAGTGAAGTTATAAGACATAAACAAAAGTGTACCATTATATATTTTGTACCGTATTCTGTCGGGTTTAAGCCCCCTTTTTTTCACAGAAAACATATGAAAATCATTGGTGGGACTTAAACATGCGAATGATTAGAAGTAGATGCTTACAATCAATTGGCAACACAGCAGCATGTACTTGATGCTTGAGCATAAAATCCATAGTTGTTGGGTGAACCTTTCACTGGGTTATATGAGTTTTGTTGTGGTGTTGTGGAATGCTAAAACTAGCAATACTGATATTGGTAGTGCAGACTACCAATATCAGTATTGTATACTGATATTGGTAGTTCTACTGTAACACAGTGAATAAGGAATGCTAAACAAAGTGCCATGTTCCTTTTCATGGATACTAAAAATTTGTTTCAGTGTCTGATAATACTGTTTTTGTTTTAGCTGCTTTCACACCTCCAAAATGGAAAAAAAATATTGTATACAGGCTATCTATCACTTGTCCCCACTTTTTTTAAAAATTTAGTTTATTTAGAATGTGGTATGTCTCCTGAGAGAAATTACATATAAAAATTGAATAATGTTATATATATGCATATGCATGTTTCTTGTGGAGAGTACTAACAGTGCGATGCAGGAATATTCCATATTGTTTTGCACAGAAATATGCTTGCTATCCTATACGTATTTTAATATTGAATTCTGTAAGCTTTAATCAAAAATGCAAACACAAGTATTTCATATGTCAGGAAGCATATTATGAAAGTTTGTTTCTGAGTTGTTAAAAACGAATATCACATACTTTCTTAATGTTACTGTTTTGTTTGAACATAATTACAGCAGTGTTTCCTAGTGACCTTGCGGTAACTACTTCCACTCTTTTTTTTGTTTATAGAGAGAATCGCCATGAGCCCAATAACTCTAAAAAAAAAGAAAAAACTTTCCTTGCCAGGGAGAAAAACCTTCATTTAAAAAGTATTCGGCATAATTATCTCTGATATTCTATGCGAGACTTGTAGAGCTGTTTGAAGACTATTGAGAAACAGAACTTAAACTCATTAGATCTCCAGAGCCCATCCTGGACCTCTCCACGCAAAGAAAGTTGATCAGTGTATTTTTTGGACACTAATTTTTTGACATTCTCTATCCCATCTTTAATCAAAAAATTGTGTAGGCAACAACAGGCATTCACAACTGTTTCGCTGTTTTCTGATGTCTAAAGAAGTGGTTTTCTTAAAACCTGCCTGCGAGTATGTCAAATGCATTTTCAATACATCTTGGTTGAGAGAGTCTGTAATTATAGATCTTCTGTGAGCATGATAAATTGTTTCTGCTTAGAAGATAGAGTCTCAAAAAGTGCGTTTTTAGACCAAATGGTTCATTGCCTACAAAAACATGAGGGAAAACTCTTGCACTTTTAGGTAACTTTTTATCATTTGGCAGGTTCAGGGTGTTATGATCTAATGCTCATCCCAGGAAACAGAAAATACCTCTGTATCACTGATACATCCAAAATTATCAAAAAAGAAATGTACAAAATTTTTATTAAGGTCATATATATAATTTTTGAAATATAATAGTTTAGGTACAATATTATTACTGTAATGTATGAGAATTATTATACCTATATCTACAAATACTATGCTGTTGAATTTCTTATAGTTGGTATAAGTTAAACCTGCCAACACAGGACCTTTTTTTCCAACATGTTTTCCTGAAAAAAAAACTATATATATTAAAAAAAAAAAAGATAAAGGGAAGGGACAAGTAGAATTAACATGATGTGACTGCCATGGTAAAATACTCTGTTGGGCCATTTTTTAATTATGTTTTCTTGTCCCATTTATCCTAAAAATCAGTTCAATACTTAGTCTGAATATACATTTATGAAAATTGAATAAATTGATAAATAAATAATAAATAGTTTACAATGTAATTCATCGTAAAGCAACATAAGAGTTCATTGTCTTGATAGCAGAAATTAGTAAAATTAGAGAAATGGTAAAACAGCATATATAATCACAAATGAATAACCTAAATGACTGTGTAGACATCTTAAAATGTTTTAAAAGTGTCGTATTCTTTGAACAAACACCATAATCCCTTTAATTACAACATTGTAGTCTTACTTTTACATAAATAATAATTACTTAATTTACATAAGTTATTGCAGTAAAATATGTATTAAAATCATGTAATAATTTATAGAAATGTTTCCAGAAACCAAGAATATAAAGCAACTTTGTGAGGCCACAGCAGTAATTTTAGTTGTGTAAATCTGTGTATTTGTGAAGCATGAGTGACTTACATGGCTCCAAACAATACAAAACCTGTGAATCACATTCGATGCTATGGCTGTGAAAAGTAAGTCCACTGTGAATCATTAGTGATGTGCATGGCACTCAAGGTGTTAAATATTATTTTCATAATTAAGTTATTAGAATTATTAAAAGATAAAATTTAGCACTTTCACTATTTTCTGCATTGTATAAATGAAAGTTTCTTCTTACGCAAAATTGCTTTTCTTTCATTTTAAGTGAGCCTGCTATTTTCTGGATAATAAACTTATCATCAACAGCACCTATGCAATTTTGGAACTGCTATTTATACTCAAAGCTAGCTGCAATGACTTCCCACTCTTTTGCTTATTGAAGAAATTTTAAGTATTTTCCCCCTAAAACATCTAAAATTGCTTGGCATACCTCTGGAATAAACATAAAAATTATTGACTTTCCTATCCGGAAACCTACTGACAAGGTTTGGTAGCAGTCATCAGCAGCAAGAAATCTGAAATAATATTAGCATCAGTAGAATTTGAAATAAAAATGCTAAATGTAAAATTTGGGTAATTAGTCTGAAGTACAGCAGAAGTAATATCACAGAAATTATTAAGTCAGAATGATTCTGAAGAACAGGAACATTTAAGAAATGGATGAGCTCCTAAATAATAAGAATAATAAATGCCAAACAATATTTCATTTAATAACCTGAAACAATAAATTACTATTCGGTTAATTTTAGCAAAGGAGCAGATGATTGTTCAAGATGCTTTAAAGGAAAAACTCTCATTTATATCACATATTAGAAAAATCACAAGAACACCACAAAACAAACGAATTAACTGAATTAACTTAATTAACTTGCTCTGATAAAACCTACAAAACAATTAGCAATGTTTTCTATTAGCAATTCAGGTGCTAAATAATTAAATATAAAATTCAAAAGTATTAAAAAAGTAATACAGAAAATGAAGATTTTAAAACCCCCAAGCACAATAGCTGAAATTAGTGCACAATAAATATCAATATTAATTGAATTATTTCTTACTTAAATTTATCCTTTGGCTGGCTTTAATTATAAATGAAAAGCCTACTTCATTTTAAGAGTATCTTTCATAGTCTTTCTTTTCCAGAATTTAGTTATTTTGTAAATTGACAATTTGCTTCTTATAATAAATAAAAGTAGGAAAACCAAGATAAAACATAAGTAACTTGAAGTCATAATGTGTAATCTAATTAATGTCTGGTTTGCATTTTTTAATTATGATATAGACTAACTACCAATAAGTATTTGGACACCTGTGATAGAAAAGAAAAACTAACTCTATTCAAAATCAATAGTTAGAGCCTCCATGAGAGGTAATTACAGCGTGGACCCTCCGGGGCATACTTTCCACAAGTCTTTGTATGACAGCTAGTGGTATTTTCTTCCACTCGGCTTGGAGAAGACATAGAAGTTCCCTCACCGATTTTGCACGGGTAGTACACCCCTGAATTCGGCGATGCAGCTCGTCCCAGAGGTTCTCCATAGGGTTCAGATCTGGACTCTGGGCAGGCCAGTCCATTCGATGAACTCCATTGGCACCATACCAAGCCTTGGTTAACGTCGAAACATGACAACTGGCATTGTCGTCCTGAAAGTAACAGGGGTCCAACCCGTAAAACTGCCACAACGTAGGAAGCACATTGTCATCCAAAATAGTGCAGTAGGCATCGGAGTTGAGCTTACCATGAATGGGGACCAAGGGTCCCAGCCCATACCAGGAGAAACACCCCCAGACCAAAATTCCACCTCCGCCGAACTTGACTGTTGGCACAATGCATTCTGGCAGGAGACGTTCTCCAGGTAGACGCCAGACCCAGACCCTGCCATCCGAACGGTAAAGGGTGAACCTTGATTCGTCACTCCAAAGAACCCGTTTCCACTGATCTACGGTCCAATTTCGATGTGCTTTGCACCACATTAACCGAGCAGCGCGGTTGGACTTTGTGAGCAAAGGCTTATGGGTAGCAGCACGACCATGAAAACCAAGCAGATGTGCTTCCTTACGGATGGTATTCATTGAAACAATACTCCCGGATGAATGTTGAAACTCCTCGCGGATGAGGGCCATCGGTTGGGGGCAGTTCTTCCGAATTTCTCTGGACAGCACTCGTCGGTCTCTGTCTCCCAATTTCGTTGGTCTGCCGACTCGGGGCACATTCCGACAATCACCGCTCACCTTCCACTTCTTAATCACATAGGCCACTGTCGATTTTGGGTACTTCAGATCGCTAGATATGTCCCTTAAGGATCGGCCACAGGTCCCTTAAGGTTTGTGAAACCCGATAATTATACCTTTCTCGAAATCAGAGAGCTCCGAACTGCGAGGCATCTTGCATGCGACTAAAGCCGATACTGTTTCCTACACGATATATAACGGCGGATTCCGTGACGTACCTTAGGACCGCAGATATCGTCATTTGCATAGGTGTCCAAATACTTATTGGTAATCAGTGTATATATAGACCTCATGCTTGGCTTATAAATAATGTGATAATTTTGTAAAAATAGTTGCATATGACAAAGTTACATATATAACAAAATTATTTACCTTAAGCGCACAGAAAGCTCTTCAGATGGTGTTACAGGTTTGCTCATGCAAGTTTTTTTTTTGTTAATTTCTCAGAGACAAGAGACAATAAATCATATCGTTTTACCTATGAAATAGAATAAATTATTAACTATGATAATGAATTAAGCAAATGAGTAATTAAGAAAACGGTAAGAGTAATCATTTAATTTTAAATATTTACCGACATAGAGTGAAATTTAAGAATAAATCTTCATATAATTCATTCAACTTTTGTTGGTTTTTATAATTTGTATTTATTCATTATGATTTAAGGGATAAATTTATGTTTACTTTTGTCACCTAAAAGAATCATTCCTTGTAACAGTTACTAAGACTAGTAATATAAAAATTGTCAGCAAAATTAGTGATTAATTATTTTAATTTGAAACTTTAATTTTATATGAAATAGCTGTTCTAAGTAGTTAAAAGTATAACATTTATTTCATTACATAATATGTAGACTATCAAACACTGAGTAAATTTGATTCATAACAGAGTATACTGTTCTTAAATTTAAATATCAATGCTTTTTGCAAATCATTAAAGATCGTTTTATGATGGCGAAACTTAAATGCATATATTTAGCTAATTTAGATTCTGTTCAATTTTATACTTGTTAGTATCATGTAATCAGTTTGTTTAAAAGGTAAGGTAAGTTAAATTTCTGACTGATATAAAACATTTGAATGTTAGTCTAAATATTAAGTAGCCTCTTTCATTCGTTTGATGTTTGATAATCCTGTTACATCAATATGATATATATAAATAAAAATATGCAATAATTATGGAAGGAAAAATATGTGTTTCCACTATCAAACATTTTGTTAAAGTAGTAGGTAAAACAAAAAAATTGACGCGGGGTGGGAATCAGCGAAAGAGACACAAAGACAGTATCGAAAAGTAAACATTTTGTTACTTCAATTTTAAAACCAATTTTTCCTTAAAAAAAATGATTTCCTTTTAGCAGCACCACACCTTTCTCAAATACTTTTATCTTGAAAATAAATAACAGCAAAAGAAAAATGAAAATATTTCATAGTCGTTTAAGTTTTGTAGAACATTACATAGCCGCTTGCAATTTTGTTTTAGACTGAATGTATAGTATGAGATGCCAGTTTCATAGAATAGGTTTAGGAAAACGGTATTTAGGAAGGAAGTTAAACTGCGCGAAGACCGATCCACTAGCAGTGACGTAGTAACTCAGCGCGCAGGCCTTATCTATCTCGACGGTGACGCCTACACCAGAGCATATCTGTGATTGTCACATACACCGGTGAGGGTCCGAATGTACAAGAATGTAATGCAATATTCGATCTTTCACCGACGTATTTGGCGAATGTTGACATTCTCCGGTGAAAGTCGACATTCTCCAATTTCGGTCTTTCACGGTAACATACCTTTAATACCAAAAATGTAAGTATTTTTATCGTAAGGAAATTCATGCTTACATTCCTGATTTTGCTTTGTATGTTTTTTAACCACACAAAACATAATCAAGATTTACCAAGGGCAGCAAATTAAGCAACCTCTCAAACTGCTGCTAGCATTCATATTAACCGACAACAGTTCTCTTCTGGAATTATTACCTTTCTTTGCACGTATAACGAGCACTTTTTTACAGTACTGCAAAGTTAAAATCCGCAGCAAAAGCTAATGCAACTTACAAGTATTTCGTATTAGAATAATCAATAACAATGCACACAATGCTTTCTCATAAAAATGGTTAATAGATTTGATAACAACATCACTTATGAAATCATAATAGAAAACTTGTTTTCTATATGTTAACTTAAATGTCGTTTATAAATAACCAGCGCCTTCGTTTGAAAAGAATAGAGTACCTAACAAATTAATTCGCAATGGGCGTATTACAACACTGATCAGCTGGACTGACTGAATTATTACTCCGTTCGATAACAGAATGTTACAAGCTTGGTACTTTATCAGATAAAATAAAAAAGTGAAAGTATTTTAGATATCTGTTGAAAGCTTAATGTTACTAAATTACGACGATGAAAGATTAAGAACGCAGTTTATTGAGATAAAGTTGTGCTCTTCTTGTAGCGTATTTTAGAGATCGAATTCCGAATAATGGAATATAGTTAGATATATGTATTTTTAGAAACGTTAAGTTGTAGAAAAGTTAAATATATGAAATTTTAAGATTTTATTTTAGGCGAAATTCACTTCAAAATGTGATTGAAGATAATATGCAGCTCAAAATCTAGGAACAAAAGAAAATTTCAGTTTGGGTGCAAATGTATTAATACGCCTTAGCAATGATAAATGCAACCTCATCTTTAAGATATCTTAATGAATCTGCATGATCTTTTATACGAATAGTTTAATTTATATTAGGTATGTAGTATTTCAGTTCCATAATTAATTCTATTAGTAACTACATTAATTTTACTAGTAATTAAGTTAATGCCTATCCAGATACATATTACTGTGTTCGGAGCTTAAGCATGTCAAGTTTCTGGGCGTTCAACGTGTCTTTTATCAAGCAGTACAACCAAACGTGAGAGCTCGAGACTTATCATACTCAATTTAGTGTCAATGACGGTCTTCTCTTTTCAGTTCATTGTCTATTTGTTTAATGAATAGCAGTTCTAGTTATAACTCAGAATATTTAGGTAACTTCAAAGTCGAAAATTAATGTCAGGTAATTTTATTAGGTTTTCTCAGGAAAAGTACAAATTCACAGATATCGGTTCCTTAGAATTTTCTAAAGTTAAAGTTAGACTTTCTAAAGTTACTTAAAAAACGTAAACTTTAGAAAGTAACTTTAGGTTAAAAGTAAAAGTAACTTTAGGTTAAAAGTAACCTAAAGTTAATTTCTAAAGTTAACTAGTCTTCGAATTTTCTAAAGCTATTCTAAACTTCAGTCGTTTACTACATAAGTAAACGACTAAAGTTTAGAATAGCAATTGAATCTTATCATATAATATTTTATCGTATAATCTTATCGTATAGTAAATAATTTACACGCGATAAAATTAAAATGACGTTGAGATGATTAAGAACGTACAATGAAACTTCATTGAAACGACCGCCTACAATTCCAGCTATTCTGATTTTCTGACGAAGTATTAGACTTAGAGAACACGGCTATTGGTGACCCCGAAAATCATTTTTTCGCAGAAATACAAGTCTCTTTCAGAGATGGGCTTCGTAAAGAAGTGTAGTTGAGTAACATCCATAACAAAGCAAATTGCAAGATATATGTTTAATACATTATCTTGTAAGGTTTTAGTTTAAACTAACAAAGTTTTATTTTAATTTGCCTTTTTCTATCTG
>KK115595.1:4644-55074 GCA_000611955.2 Stegodyphus mimosarum
GCACTTAAACCATAAAATTCAGTTCAAGAACAATATCACAAAATAATTTTAAATTGAGCATATCTTTAGAATTTCCGTTCCGATACTCCTCACGTGCAGTGGCAACAGTCCTCACGTGCTGGAAATAAAAATGTTTTTTCTGTACAACGTTGCCATTGCTCGCTTTGAAATCCTTGAATTTCTTAATCAAAAATTCGTTAAAGTTTTACAAAATATGAAATCGATAATAAAACAAATCCCAAAGTCGAAACTTGGGCTTCCAGATGCTCATGTTCGCAGTAGGATTACGTCATTAAAAATTTTATGGCTCTAGGTACCGTTGTTTTATCATAATGCGAGAAACATGCTTAAATTTATGCAGATTCTTCATTATTTAATTTCTTTAAATATAATACAGGCCTGCAAAATTTTGTGGCAACAGTTTGAAAAGTGAATCGGACATTTTTGTGAAACGACGCAAAACGCCCAAACGAAAGTAATAGTCCTTCGGGACTACATCCCTTTGGACTAAAAATATATGCCAAAATTTAACATTGCATCTTGAATTCTAAAAATTTGCTTGCTACCATGCAGCTTTTAAAAATTTTGTGGTTTATTGTTGAATTGTACGTGGCGTAAGTGCGAAGAAAATCATGCTTAATAAGGAAGATAAACACACACACACGGGGGAAAAAAAAGAGGTTTTCAGGAGTGAGCGGAAGAGCAAACTAGTAAAATGCTAGCTCAGCGAGAGCGCAAAAAACCTTAACAAACCTTTTTGGGCGACTTTTATAATCTATAACCTTTCAGACTTTTTTTAATGTTCCTGTAGCAATCATGTGGCCTGGAAAATAGAACTTTGATACTTTTTAAAGAGCTGAATTAATTTATGCAGGTATCTTTTAAACATTTAACTCATTAATTGATTTTAAATTGCTCTGAAATTTTCAAACTATTTTCTTCTACTCAAACTGAGTAAGGTTTCTTTTTTTTAAACAAAGATTTCACTCTTATTACAACTTGTGATTCTTTGTATTTGTGCTGGAAGATTATTTACTCAGTTATTCAGTAGCGTGTTTGAAATTTAAATTCCCATCCATCATCTTCATTTATGTAATTAAACTCATTCGTGTTGTTATTTATATTTTCCACATCATTGCTGTTATGTGCTTAGGCACATAACAACACTGATGGGGAGAATGTGCTTAGGCATGAAAAGAAAGGAACGAAATTAAATAATATTTCCTTTGGTAACAAATATAACCCCCAATCAAGTTTTAATAAATTATGTTTGTTATAATAAATTACGTTTGTAACAAATTTGTTTTTATAACAAATTTTATTCGCGTTCTGTAAATTTACAAGAGTAAAGTCCCAAGTGTATGATTATAACTTTCTAGAAATAATGAAAGCTTTCAAAGGTAATGAGAGAACATAGTCCAGTCCTTGCATAACACAGGCGCGAGATTAAATAAGTTTTCTGAAGAATTTTATGGTTTTTTAAGAATATTTTGGTAACCTAATTTAAAAAGGACATTAAAAATTTTAAATCGCATGTTATGTTTTAAAACACTTTATTCTTTTTGCCATTTACTAAATATAGTGACCCTTATCAAAGACCCGCGGGTCGATATGATTTTGGACTTTTGTGGAAGTGGTCATCTTAGAGGGGTTACATTTAGTAAATGTGTTTATTAAAATTGTTGACCATTTTCAGAAATGATCGTCCTAAACTATCGCCAGAAGTTAGGCTGTAAGTTAACATTTGTTTGCTATAATTAAAGCGTTCAATTTGCATTAATAATAAGGAAATTCTAAACAGTGTAAGTTTTACTTTAATGCTTTAAAAGCGTTTTTTTAGAAAAAAAAAGGACTTGCATTACTCTATACCCATTGGCCGTTCTAGACATATACACGTATAATAAATTTATTAATATACGTTCAAGAAGATTACGAAAATCTGAAATCTCTCTATACGCATTTAAAATGCAAGGATATGTATAAAACGTTTTTGAAGACATAAAAATATTGCAATGATTCTTTATTAACGGATGGTTATGTTAAGTTCCCACGTTTTATATCAGTGGGTTATTAAAATAAAGACAATATATAGAGAGGAAACAAGGACCACTAAAAATGTCTCTTCTATTTGGCATCAAAACCATTTTAGCAAAGCGAAAATTCTTTTCATCGCTTTGCATAAAGCTGAGTTTTTTCAAACAACCGAGAAGGCACTGATAAAACTAGCAATTGCCTTAAATCTTGGGGCCCGGGATAGGATCCTTGAAAAGGCTGTTTGGACTAAAACGCACACGACTAACTCGCAGTAGCGATTGCTCATAGGCTATGCAAAGTGTTTCAT
The DNA here is from genome assembly GCA_000611955.2 of Stegodyphus mimosarum. Classification (NCBI taxonomy): domain Eukaryota; kingdom Metazoa; phylum Arthropoda; class Arachnida; order Araneae; family Eresidae; genus Stegodyphus; species Stegodyphus mimosarum. The sequence continues at coordinate 6,986 of KK115595.1, forward strand.
ATTGAATGGGAGAAATAGAATGGCGTAGTAAAATTTTTTTAATTGATCTATTAAGCCGAAATAAATTAATTCTGAAAGTACAGTTATATAAGTTTTATTTGGCCATAGCGAAAAATCTTCCTGTTACGAAATCGCTGCTAAAGGCACTGTTAATCAAAATGGCGCCATTATGCAGGAGAAAGCATATTCTGTTTTGGAATACAGCAAAACATCATCGTTTATTGTCGTTCCAAGACATTTTCGCGCGAAATTTAGTAAAAGACCAATGCATTGTCACAGCTGGGTCAAGCAGTTTCAGGATACGCACTGCTTGTGTAAAAAAAAGGCTCAGGAAGAACAGCAGTCTAAAACGAAATGTTCGAAAAAATTCATGAAACGCTTTTTTGCCCACAGAATCAACGCGTCGGGCGAGTACTGAACTAAATATTCCTCATGTTATGGTATGGCATGCGTTACAGAAACGTCTACAGTTCCAGCCATACACCTTTCATATGGTGCAGGTGTTAAAACCTCCCGACAAACCGTTGGATAAAGCTTTCTGTGAGAATTTGCAAGATAAGCTGGAGGTGATGCTTTCGCCAACTGTTTACGAATGAAACCACGTTTTCCGTTTCTAGTAAAGTTAATCGCTAAATTTAACGATTTGGGGGCACGGAAAATCCTAATGGTGTAATGGAACATGAGCGTGATTCTCCAAAGCTGAACGTTTTCTGCGCCATTTCCCAACAGTTGCATTTTCAGTCCCTTTTTTTTTTCGTGGAAACATCGATTAACGGCTGAATTCACCAAGGTCCGCTATCAAAGTTGTTGCTTCCAGAGTTGGAGAAAGCGGTTTCCGGCTTCATTCTGCAAGACGGTGCTTTACCACATTGGTATAAAAACGTACGCCAATACATAAACAATAGTCTACACTAGCGGTTCTCAAACTTTTGAATAAATCTAAACAAAAAAGGAAATACTTTAGTACCACCACTACATTTTACAAAGATTATTTTTCTGTTCTCAATAGAAATATTATATATATATATATATATTTCCATTTCCACAACCTATTGGCTATTTGTATTAAATGTGCACACATAAAAAATTAGATTAAGCATTGGTTACCATTTTAATTATCAAAATTTAAGTTATAATACGTTACTTCTAAAATTTTGTGTGAAATTTGATCCTGTTTAAGAGAGAGAGATTTCTTTGTGTCTGGTTCCATTTCACTTAGTTTTAACCGTAAATTAGGATCAACTTTTAATTTTGTTCTGCATTTATTTTTCAAATATGACATGGAAGAAAATACTTGTTCACACAAAAGAACACGCAAAAGTCATGCAAAGAGACAATAAAAATTTAGCAACTTTATTTAAAATGCCTTTGAATTCTTTTTTTTGTCGGTTTCTTTAGAATTAACAAGAATTTATTTATTTATTTTTTAAATCTTCAGTTAGAGTTCGATCAAAGGAAATTTCTATCAATTGTTATTTTTTGCTAATTCTTCTTTTATTTTCAAATTATTCTCGGTTAGAAAACTTAAAAAGCTTAAAATACTATAGCTTAAAAAAGAAGTAAAAAGCTTAAAATAGTATTATCCAATCTTATGATTATTACATTGAGCCTTTTTATCATCGCATTTATTTTTTCTCTAATGGTGAACAAATTAACACCTTGTCCTTGTAATCCTAAATTTAATTCATTTAACTTTCGAAAAATACCGGCTAAATATGCTAAACGCGCCAACTGTAATCCACTAAATAAGCATTTTTGTAATTCAAATTTTGAATCACAGAGGAAATTTTGAATTTCTGATCGAAGTTTAAAAAGACGATTTAAAACTTTGCCTCTGGATAACCACCTTACTTCGGAATGTAACAAAAGCATTTCGTGTTCACTGCCCTTCTCTTGGCCTCATAAAATGGTAAATATACTTGAATTTAGAGCTAGGCTTTTAATAGAATTAACAATTTTCACAGCTTCATTCAAGACATTTTCAGGTTTTCTGAGATTGTTTTGGCTACTAAAGCTTCACGATGAATGAAGCAGTGAGTAAATTTAGTTTCAGGTGTGACTTTCTTTATTTGAGAAATAACACCAGAATGTTTTCCTGTTAAAGCCCAAGCTCCCTAACTGCATGTGACAATGCACTTATTCCAAGGAATATCATTCTCAGACATAAAATTGTCAATTATTTTGAAAATTTCATTTGTTGTTGCTCTATCATGAAGAGATAATAAATACTCTTCGGAAATTCGTTTATATTCTTCGAAATGTATATGAACTAATAATTGAACAAAGTTCGTTGCATCGGTACTTTCATCCAATTGCAATGCGAAATACTGACTGCGTTTTATTTTTTGAATAATTGTCTCTTTTACTGAATTCATTCGCACTGCAAACATTAATTTAAGTCTTAATTTTTAACTCAATGTTTTTGCTTGAGCATGTTATTGGAATGTAGTTGCATTTTGGGAACGAGCGGTGTTCAAGCTTAAACTTATACGGTTGCTACAAAAATGAAACTGTAATACAATAAATTTACATGAAGCACTAAATTTTGCGCTTCTATGTTATTAATCACTTAGAGAATTTGCATGTGCTATATTCTAAACATATGTTATAGGGTTTTACGTAATTAAGAACCATTAACCCAATATCAGGCGTGGAGCGAATTATCGGTCTATCTAACTAACTACAAGCCATGGAGAGGTTTTAACAACCTCTTTTATTAAACAGAAATTAGAACATTAATGCATTTTCTTATGCCAATAAAATCAACCACAACTCAAGGTGACACAAGTAAAGTGACTATCAACTTCAGTTTAAAACGTAGACTAGTTGTCAAAAACTGCACAATTAAATTTTAATCTAAGCTGGCTCAGAACTTTAAACGGCGTATCAAAATCAAATGTCGGCAACAAAAACGAAAGATGCATAAATGTAACTTATCACAGCTGGCAGAACTAACTTAAATTGCCCGCTATCGTGACTGCCGATTTGGCCGTTAGGTAGCGCTGAAGTGAATCACTGATTTTGTATAATTTTTGTGGCAATCCTGTTACACTTTGTTCTTAAAACAATTTTTTGTTGTTGTTGTTTTTGTTCTAAAACCGACTGAGCCGGTAACAATAATTTTGAAATTTCGTTTTCAGAGTAATTTAAAATAGCTAATATGTTGTAAATAAACTTTGTAAATAGTTAGTTCGTGTGTTGATTTATATTGAAGCGATTTTCTTGAACTGTGTTCACAGTAAGAATTATAATACTGACCTGCTCTTAGGGTACAAATGGCGCTTCACCCGCGAAAGACAGAAGCACGCTCGGCCTTACAATCCAAAACCTCAGTCAGGAGAATTTACAGTAAAGGCTGAAATTATATATAACGGGTTAGTTTAAATTATAATAACCGTACAATGTATGTATATGTTCTTTTGAACTTTTTTGTTCATTTTCCCTCGCAGGTTTGTATATTTTATGTTTATGAGCACTCACAAACCATTTGCAAGGTAGTCATTAAATACAGCAGAGATATTGAATGAATTTGCAGGCATTAAGGATAAGAAAACCTGCGTGGTCAGTTTATTTCTTCGATGGAAATTAACTGCCTTTCTTTCAGGCAATATGCTTATTAGCGCTGATTCCCCCCTTTTCTTTTTTGGGGGGGGGGAATTAGTTCTGTAAATGGTTTAATGATGAAATGAATTCAAAACACGAATGAGTACCATAGTAGGATTTTGAAAGCAAGCAGAACGCCATCAGAAACACCCATCCTTATTTTTATCTTAAATTTTTAAAATGTAATAAGATTGAAAGAAAAGTAAGAGATACGTGTCCGCCTACGTGCTGTTTTTCTTAATGCGAAACGTTGAATTTCTGAGCACTCTTTTATGCCATTTCTTTATATATACTTTAATTTCTCGCAAGGCTGATTTGAAAGAAAGTCAGCTTGAATATTATGTTAATTGACGTCCTTTCAGATATCTTAGTTACGACTTGATTTTACTGTGCTATTTAAGGAAAATAAAACTGAGAGTAAGAATATTTATCCTGAAGTTAGTCTATTTTAGACATCTGCACGAAGACACGAGGTGATTAAGAATCAGTTACTACTGAATAGCTAAACAAGGACAGCAGATGAGAAAAGTTAAATACCTATCTAAATTGGCTTCTTTCTCGTTTCTAGAAGATTCTAAAAAGAAAGAATTCCTTAAAGAAGGAGAACCAGCTCAAATAGACTGTGTACTGAATTGCATCACAGGAACTATTCATCATCATTGAAATGGTTAAAACGTTTGGCCTCAAGAAGAAGTACGGTAGATCCACAGCCATTAAAAAAACTGTTAAAATAACGAATTTTGAAATTTTTACATTTATTGCATCTTAACTACAAGATATAAATACAAAATGAACACATTAATTTTAAAAATGCTACGTTAGCATACAGTATAATAATTATTAGCCCAAATGGGGGTTAGCCCTGAAGAGATGTTAATTTTGTTTTGGCATTTTGCGTTGGTTCACTATAAAAGTCTGAATCACTTTTCAAATTGTTGCCACCAAATATTAGATCCCTGCATCATATTCAAAAATCTGAATAATGAAGAATCTGCATATGTATGTTTCTCGCATTGTGAAAAATAAATGGAACCTAAAGACATCGCATTTTGAATAGCGTAGTCCTCCACTCGAATATGGGCATCTGGAAGCCCAAATTTGTGCTTTATTACCTATTTCCTATTTTGTAAAACTTTAAGAGCTTTTGTTTAAAAAACTCAACGATTTCAAAGCATTCCATTAAGATTAACATCGCGTGCATCTTCAAGCACGGATATTTATGCGCGAGATTGCTTTACATTTCTTACTGGTGTTATGTTGGTAACGTAGCAAAGCAAAGACGTTACATCTAACGGTATTTTGCGTCGAATGACTTTGAATCTCTGTATCACTTTTCAAATCCCGTTTTGAATACCCGTGAAAAAAACGCTTCCTTGAGCGTAATATAAAATCTGAAAGATTTCAGATTTTTTTTTAGTTCTTTATTTATTTATTTATTTATTTATTTTGTGTGTGTGTGTGTGCAATATCCTAGCTAAAGAGTTCCTTGGGAGCTAGAGTACTGAAGAAGTGTGTAGCAACTATTCGTTGAGTTCTTGTAGTGTGAGTAATAACTCCAGAGAAATGTTAAAGTACCCTTTATTCCAACACAAAATGAATTAATAGATGGCTCTTCTCGGACGTACAAAAAGCCTCTGCTTGGGCTTTAACTCAAAATAGAAAATATAAAACTAATCTAGTACTAAATAAAATTAATCAGCCGAAGTTGCGCAGAATCAATTCGCGCAGTTGGTTCTAATTTAAAGGTCACCGGCTTATATTAGCAAGCACATATAAAGTAAGGCCGTAGGACAGCAAACTTAGGCTAATAGCAACAAGTGGCCGAAAAGCAGAACACGCTCGCCTACTAAAGTTACTTGCTTAAATACTCGTTTCTACCTTATTTGCATAAATTGTAATCCCAAAAACTCATTCTGGCAGGGAAATGTAGGTGGAAAATTAGAATATATAGGAAAAACTTGTTCAAAAATAAAAATAATTATTAGGAAAATAAAGTAAATCCCTACAGTTGTTACTTATTTCATTGGTAATTGCTTGCATTATCTGTTTTCATCAATGTGCATTTTCATTGTGATATCAGAATAAATATTTCTTCTTCATGATTGGTTTTCTAATCAAAGAAAAAAAGAAACAGTTCTTTTTCTTTGGCTTATCTCATGGATTTCATAGAAAGAAAACATTCAAAGATACTCACTAAAACTTACTATCAATCCACTGAAAAGACTTCCTGGCGTCTGTTTTCACACAGACTTAACTTCTTGTACCAACATAAAAAATGAGTTTACCATATTATCTTCAGCAGATTGCACTGGAAACTTTAAATGGCATTCCCTGTAATGCCCTTCAGATTTTCACTGATGGTAATAAAAATGAACATGAGAATTGTGGTAGTGGAATCTTCATTAGAATACCTATAAATAGCGTTAATATTAAGATTAGAAATTCTGATCACTGTTCTGTTCTGCATTCTGAGCTTATAGCAATTGAAGAGGACTTTAAGGCTGCATACACTTGCACTGCCTACAAAGGTATCTGGATTTAGACTGACAATCACAGTTCTGTCCAGCATCCGCAAAATTGGCCTCCTCGTATTGATGATAAAACTTCTCTTTATTTTGGCTTTACTGCAAAAACTATGTTCCCATCATGATGTACATCTGCAATGGATGCCTTCACATATTGGCCTCAGTGATAATGAAATGTTGATGCCCTAACTAAGAAAGGTACTTCAGTGACTCTAACCACTGGCACCCTGAACTTTTTGGAGATCTTCTCGAAATTTAAATATACTGTCGCTTCTTCCTGGCATTCTCCTCCGGCTCAAGAGTGGTACTTTGGCAAGAGGTGCTATTGATTTTGGCAGTAATCGTGCTCAGCAGACTTCTTTGATGAGGCTTCTAAATGGACACCGAGAATGCCTTAAATATGACCGGGGAAATAAAATCTACCCCACGTCTGTAAGAAAAGTAATACTGATCATTTCATTCCTGAACATCTTCTCTCCTGTTTTGGAACTTGTAAAAGATGACTTATTGCAAAGACTTACCTTGGTTTTGGATTTATTGATGGTTGGACTCCCGGATCTGTTCTAGTTTAATGGCTAACCAGTTAGTATCAGTAACAACAACAGCACTGATGATGCACAACAATGACGGGTAAGGAGCATAGAGTTGCAACGCATATTGTGGAAGTAGCTAGAAATGTAACAAAAATTCACAAGCTTTTGCATAGCACTAGTTTCTAAAAAAATCTAGCTTTTGCATAGACAGGCACTAGTTTCTAAAACAATCTACGTATTAAAGTATTGTTTTAGATACAATTGTAAAAATGGTCAACTATGGAAAATTCCAACCACTCAGCTTAAACTTTATGCAATAAATTATGTAGCCAACATATTGCACATTTATTGCACACCAAAGTAAGGGTGGATATCCAAAGGAAAAGCAATATGAAGGTTATTTCAATTGTGTCGCGAATTATTACTTTTCTTATCATCAAACAATCTAGGCCAAACTTTCATGCCATTAAAAGAACATCCTACGTGGTTAATGAGTGCAGCTTGTTTAGCGGATATATTTAACTAAGCGTAGCGAAAACATTTATCATTACACACAAGAAGCATTTCTATATTTAATGGATAAAATTGCGTCTGTCAAACAAAAGTTGTGCCTTCTGTAGAAGAGAATAATCTAACTTTAGATGATTCTTTTAATGAAGGAAACTTAAATATAGACAGTAAAATTCATAATGAAATATTACAACATCTGCATGACCTTACAGTTAACCCTTGGTCGATATCTCCCACAGTCTCCACAGTGTCAGGAAGACAATTCTTGAGATATTTTGTAAAACTGAAAACTTAGAAACGTTTCTTGTAATATTATCTCTACATATAATAAAACAAAGTGTGTGTGTGTGTGTGTGTGTGTGTGTGTTGTGTGTGTGTGTGTGTGTGTGTGTGTTGTGTGTGTGTGTTGTGTGTGTGTGTTGTGTGTGTTGTGTGTGTGTGTGTGTGTGCGTGCGTGCGTGCGTGTGGAAATTTGGTACATAGGTGTATCTACACAAGAGCCAGTGCACCACGAATTAGAATTTTTTATGTTTTGTTTGTGACCAAATCGCGTCATTTTGAGACATAATGGGCTACAGGAAAGCGAGATTTCACTCTATATATTTCCTTTTACATCGTCGTGAAGCGTAGACACTTAGCTATTTTACGAACTTAAAATAAATTTCGTATTTCAATAAATCGATTAAATACGAATTTATTTAGGAAGGTGAGCTTAACACCTTTTCAGCGGAATTTTTTTTAAAAAAACTTATGTGCTGTTTATTTCCTTTTGATTTTTGGACACGTTGAACACGTTGAACTTTAATCCTTTCGACTCCTTTTAAAAAAAGAATTTTGGAAAAATAATAATATTTTATATTTTTAAAAAAATTTTTAAATAAAGTTTCCGAATACACTTCTCACATCTCACATATTTTAAAATATGGTTTTGGCAACAATTTTTCATTCTTATTGTTGTTGATGGATTTTTGATGAAATCGCATCATTTTGAATAGTTTCATTCTTTTAGAAATGTGGGTTTGGCAACGTTTTTCATCGTATTTCTCATGCCACTTTTTTTTAAGAATTAAAAAATTGTTTCTTTTTGCAAAGGTAAATTGTTTAATTAATTTATTAGGATAATTAATATTTATATTAAGGGATATTGCTTATTTCATTGTAATTTTTTATATTATGTTTTAATTATATATAATTTTAATTATGAAAAAAGTTTTGCATGACTTTTTTTAGGAAGTAAAGCTTTTAATCTGTTTATACTACTTCATTTCTTAAGATTTTGCAAAGGGAAGTTGGTTAATTTATTTATTAGGAATTTTTTGTTTTTAGTCCAAAGTTATGTGGTCTCGAAAGTTATGTGGACTATTACTTTCGTTTCGGCGTTTTGCGTCGTTTCACAAAAATGTCCGATTCACTTTTCAATTTAGTGCTCATGTTTCTTTGTTGGTAATTGAAGTTGCATTGGGTTGGCTATTGGAATTTTTGGAATTGTACTATGTTGGTTATTGGGTCTGTACTGGATGGATTAATGGAATTGTATTGGGTTGGTTTTTGTGTTCGTATTGGGTTTAGTTTAATGTTTGTTTCGTTCGGCAAGTTATTATATTATTAAGCAAGATCCCTTTGGACGTAATCTAAAATCTGAATCCTTTCGGATTTTTTTGCGTTTCTTTCTTCTTTCTTTTAGGGTAATTAATATTTGTATTAAGGGATATTGCTTATTTCATTGTAATTTTTTTCTCTTGAAAACATAAGATAAAATATTATTAACAAATTAAATGGCTGCGACATGACTGCTGACACATTTTCTCAGAAGATTACCTAAAGTATCATAACATTTCAAAATTTCAGAAAAAGAATCACTCAAACTATCAAGTAAGAAAATGTTTTGACTCATCAGAAATGGCAAGGAGTTATTTATATTATTGTAGAATTTTTATGTAATTTTCATGCAGTTATGGTGGTGGTTAAGAAGGGGGATATAAATTTGGTTTTAACAAATGTTTAATACACATCTCATGCAATCAGTTTTCTAAAAATTCAAGATGTATATATTTTTCTGGTAATACATCAGGGCCGTATGCAAGGGAGGGTTTTATTCTTAACAAGGAAAAAATAGTTGGAAGAACTTACGGGGCCATCCGTCCCAGTGTCTTTCAGGCACTTTTCCGGTACGTTTAAAAGTCAGACGAAGGCTGGCCGCATAGCGGCTAGTATGATATAAAAATTGGAATAAATGTTTGTTTCGTGCATCTGATAAATCGGTGTTACCATGCATTATAACTAAAAACCCAAATTTACTCTAGTGTTCCTTAAACATTTTAGAACTTAAAAAGTGTTCCGCGATGAGAAAAGTTTGAGAATCATTGAGGTAGAGAGTGCACAAAGGAAATATCTAAATTAAAATAAGGATTGAGGAGCTATTGAAAATTAAAGGTAGTATTTTGTTTACGTATTTTTTATCTTACACGTATATTTCTAGAAAGCGATAGTATGAACTAAACCCCAAATCATAACGCCTAAACCACAAAAACCCATGATATTACCTGAAATCATAATGCTCACGTTGGGATACTTATAACATTATTATACTTATAACCATATAAACGCCGTTTCCCACCGCAGTGTCGGAAAAATGACCTGCTTTCTCAGATTCAGAATTTCTAGAGAGACTCATTTGAAAAGACTTATACCTCTGAAGTCACTGATTGCAGCAATAGAGAATGAAGGAAGTACCAGTAAAGAACGCCGATAAACAAGTCTTACTTTATAAGGTATTTCTCCCGCCTCCTTTGCAGGTCTTCCTGGTGTAGTGGTCAGCACTCTTGACACGCGAAACCGAGAGGTCCGTGGTTCGATTCCCGGCGAAAGCGTTGCTCATTTTTCACATGTCCTACTTCCAAACAACCTAATGACTGTATAGTGACGCCCGAACTAAAAAAGGTGGTGGATGATTATTTTCCACCACCGGCATTTGGCGATTGGGTCCCCTAATCCCCAGTCGCCCTTTAAAAGGGGGAGTATATAAGGTATTTCTCCCGCGTCCTTCGCATGCCTTTGTGGTATAGTGGTCCGCACGCTCGATGCGAAGCCGAGAGATCCTCGGTTCGATTCCCGGCAAGGCGTTGCTCATTTTTTACATAGCCTGCTTCCAAAAAACCTAATGACTGTACAACTTAAACTGTCGAAGGATAGTGCTGGCAGACGTCATCTGATGTGTGGCTGCTCTCTTTTATGCTAATGTTATGGATGCTATGGTATATTCCTTCACCTTCATATGTACAAATCTTTTGTCTTCTGCTCTGATGCTGCTCTAGATGTCCTATAACTATTTCATTCATGAATCGAACCTTATTCCGTCCCAGTGTCTTCATATACGCATTACAGTACTAGCTTTTTGTTCAATATATGCAACGACAGTTCTTCCTCCTTCAAAATCTATCAGCTGTTCATAATGTCCCGTTTTGTGCCAAAGTATATTTCTGGAAAACTCATATAGTAGTATGAATTTAATAATTTAATGCAACCTCTTTTATATCCGCGGGTACGTTTTCTAATCAACATTGCTCAAGCATCCTATTTGCAAATGCAGCTGAACTTGCGATCATTGGCATTTCGCTTGAAAATCAACTTATCTTCCGAATTTCTGGTCTATTCGATAGTTTCTCTTAGTATCATTCATGGAACTCAAAATTTTTAAAAAGTTCTCTTCTTAAATAACAAATAAAATTATATATCAAATACAGATAAACAGGCAGATTAAAGTAAAAAGAGTTCTAGCTGTATTTCGTTCCGAGCTCGTATCGGATTTTCATTTCCATACAGTCGGTTCGACACGACTGTATGGAAATTTCATGATGTTCCTCATTCCATAGCAAACAGACCTAGTATGTTTTTTGGTAACAAATAATGGCTTAAGTTAGAACTATGTGTAATCACTCTTCTTTCTGTGTGCAAATGGATTTCATTACGTTATTATTATACAGATTAAGACTGTATAAAACTAGTATTTTCACACACGAAGAAAAACAAAATATCCCATTAGACTCAAATGATATTAATATTTCGAAAACAGATAAGGCTTAACAGAAACAAAAACGGCGTAATGTTGAAAATGCTGTAGTTACTTTCTTTACAATTTCTGTTTATAATATTCCAAAAAATAAACTATTCTAATCCGATTAACTACTTTAGTTTTCAATTTTATCTTTGGTTATATGCTGTGTTCTGAAATCAAAATTTACGAAACCGTCGCTTACTTTTTTCAGATTGCTTAAAACTTAAAATAAAACAGAAAATCTTATCGTCTGTGTTTAATGGTAAGAATTTTTATGCAGTATAATGGAACTATTTGATGCGCCTACATAATCTACTGGACAAGTCTTTGTTTTGACAAGCTCTAATAGGGAGAAATTTTTTTTAATTATTGCTATTTTTCAATCTTGATTAAGAATTTATTTTTTCGTATGTGTATTACAAAAGTCATATGCAGCTTTTAGGAACCGAAATCAATATAAAGTACGTAGTTATTACCGTCGTTAAAAAAGAGTTTACTCTCTCTTAGACAGATAGTCCTCAAAGGTTTTTCATTATTAAATACCTAACCTATTTTGCCTTCGCTGTCGATCTAAGAGATTATTTAACTGAAATTAATTTATTTAACTAAAATAGATTATTTAACACTAAAATATGTTAATGGTGAGAATTAATGAAATGTGCTAGACCTTTAACAATGATTTTTATCAACGCTATTCCTGACAGATATTGTTGTTATAGAATTTGATTTTTTGTAATATTTTGTGATACCCTTTTTCCATTTCAGTTCAGTCTAATGTCCTTTATTCAATTATTTTTCTATTAATTTAAATGCATAAATTTAATCAAATAATTTGGCGAATTCGCTTCTACTGGGAGTGCAATTCGTTTGCAGCTGAGGTATATACTAAAGAAACCTTTGACTAGCGCATACTTGTGGAACGTCATTTGGCATATACGCGTTATTTTAATTTTTTCCAATTAATTTGTCCAGCAATAGAATTTCATTTATACACGGTTCAACGCTCATTCATCAACACTGAATCCATGCTAACTATAGTTCTGGGCAGAAGATATCAGCCATTTTAAACGATTTCCATCGACTGAAGAAGCCGAACAAATTACAAAAGCAGTTGGTGTCGAAGTATTTTTCAGTTTTGGAGGAAGGAGAAGTCAAAGAATTAATAAGAAATGATCACCAAAGAACTCGGTAGTCTTATAACACCAGCAACAGTGAGAACAGTAATAATGAAGAAGCAGAAGATAAGGGGCTTTTAACCTAGAAGAAGTTAAAGAAATTATTAAAAAAGGCTCAGGAACTGTCTGATTTTGTAATGACGTTTAACTCAAATGAAGACCTCAGAGATCGCTTTATGATAGGCATTGGAAAAGACTTTCCTTCTTACGGTAAAACTTATACAGAGTTGGGCCAAATAATCTCCCAAGTAAAAATTAACAATTTTTTTTAAATAATTGTATCATGTACATATTAAGCAGTAATAAAAAACCTATCAATTAATATTTGTTTTGTTTTTACGTCCTTGTATGAAGTAAAGAAAGTATAGTAATTGCGAAAAATTTCGGGTATCGTATTTCAAAGAAAATATCCATTTTGACCGCTCTCGGATCCATTTGAACGACTTTTTTGCGTGATATCTGTACGAGCGAATAAAATAAAGGACTACTTTTTCGGATTGTAAAATAGATTTAAAACGGATTGGGAAGAGATTTTTTTCGTGATATATGTATGCATCCGCGTAACTCAAAAACGATTAGACATAGAACGTTGAAATTTTACTACTCTAACATGTAGTTGTGTACTTTCCTTTTTGCTGCAATCGGCCGCACTAAACGTGTATATATATATATATATACACACACACCCACATATACATATATATATATCCACTCGCTTACCCTGCTTGGTGAACTCTGTGTTTTTATTCTTATATTTTGGGAAGCATTGCATATTTTGCTTTAAAAGCGATTTACTTATGCTATTCTTATGTTCCTGTTAAGGTTTTTAGTCCTTTAGTTAATCTGCATGCAGCAGTTGTAGAATTAACAACAATTTAAGAGTTTAAGTAGCGCTAGGCCTCCGCCATTTGTTTACATTTGGAATTCTTGGTAGAATAGTGATCTAAGTCAGTTTGTGCATCAACATAAGTGTCTTTTTGCACAATGGGACCAAAAGTTAAATTTCAGTTTTGTGCACAAAATTTTGTCTGCCGTCTGTTGACCGAATTACTTGTTTTTGGATACAAATTCTAATTTTAATTATAAAAAAAAATTTTAACTGTTTCTAACTTTAATTGGTGTTAGAGGTTTTCTGCACTTTACAATTTTAATGAAGATGTTTTTAAGTTTTTACGCATTTTTGCCTAACCCCGAAGTGAGAAATGAATTAATTGAATAAGAAATACATCTGTAATGAAATTCGAGGAAAACCTGTGTATAATTTAATAGGCCGTACAAGGAAGCCATGTGATGTCCACATCAAACTTTTTCTTTTTAATTTCTATAATAGTTAGGTTTGTTTAAATTATACATACTTTCTTAATCTAATTTTTATATCTCCTAACACATTCCATAGAAAATTAACTTTGCAAAATGCGATTTTACTGTACGCGTTAAGTATTAATGAAGTACCCCACGTTCCGCAAGGGTTTACTCTAAAGGAGGCTTCTAAGTTAGTGATTAAAGAGTGGCAGAACACACTGAAAACACTTTTCATACCCAGAATGTATGCTTGCAATTGCAACAGTTACATGCTACAAGTTACAGTTAGGCATGCGTATAAAATCGGTATTAAAGTTTTACAAATAATAATAAGACAATTGAATACTTTTATATTAAAACAAAAATCACTAATTTTCTTGGTTTGTTGTAATTTGAGAAAGAACATGTATGACTTAAAAACGGTAGAAAAATTTCTTCCTAGTTAAAAAGAAAGACTAATATTTATTTTCTCAAAACACATGTAGCCATTATTATATCTATGGCGTAACTATTCCATTTTTAGATTCAAACGAAAAATCATCAAAACTTGTTGAAAAGCTCATAGCTTCATAGCTCGTTGAAAACTTCCTTGCAAATAAACTGAAGTTGCTTTGTATTTTAAAAAAAAAAAAAAAGAGCACGCTCCCTGATTAGCCAGCGGATCTGGCATTAGGAAAATTTAATAAAATTTGTGACCTCGTTGTTTGCGAGATAGGGGTATGAATAAAAAATCTCCGTTTGTGTGTTTGGTTACATATATTATTAGAATTTACTCTTGACTTTGATTAGGGAAGTAATATAAACACAGACTGACTCTTTACATGGCCTATTAAGAACCATTTTTTATGAATTGGATATGCCCCTCCCTTTATGCGCCAGGAGATCTAGAAAAAATTAGAGCTTCTCTGTCGAACATAGCTCATAATTGAGTTAATAGCTGACTTCTCGTAAGATGTTTTTCTTTCTGGCTGGTTCCGAAAAGGTGGCACGAAATATTTATCTACCAATGTAAGATGAGTTGAGGCCTGGTTGCTTCAAGTGTCAATGTCGATTGATAAATCAAGAGAAGCGTAAATAGTAAAAATATAGTTGAAAGCGGGATTAGAAAAAAAAAGGAGGCTGCATGAAATGGAAATGGGGAAATTTTTATTGTACAAAAAGGGAGAAAAGACATGAAGAATGAGGCGTGTTTAAGAGAGGAATTAGGACTAACGATCGAAATATTCCGATAAGGAAAAGAAGCAGATTGGGACTGGTACGGATCGTAGGTATATTTTAAGACTGGAAATCAAAATATAAATGCTTTCAGACCTCATCTATTCAGGCGACTCCTGAATAGATGAGGTATGAAATGTATGGAACTCTTACTGGTCTGACTTGTCTTATTTTGGTATAAAAAAAAGCAAGAGAACCATCTTAGAAATCGAATTGGAGAGGAAGAAACAGCTTCTCGACTCATGGGCTACCTTTTGTACTGACTTTAAGTCTGAAGACGATATACCCGAGTGTAGAAATCTGGTTTCAGTGAATGGTATGACCAAGTGGTCTCCATCTTGAGAACAACTTGTGCCAATAGATTCGGCTATTACGTGCAAATGTTTTATCCCACTAACCTACAGAAAGCATAACTACCAAAGAACTGTGAACTATGAAACATAGAGCATTTTCGTTCGAGTCCTGCATATGGGCCTCACACATGAACCCTATGGATTCTTCCTTGGAATGATGAGTCTGAAATAGAAACCCAATAACTTTATGTAATTAATTATCCAATGATTAGTCAGCACTGTAGTAAAATTTAAAACTGTGTCAAAATAGAAACGTATTTAACTGTTGTGAATTATATAGTTTTCACGCCTTCCTAAGTGTTTTTACTTATACACCGTATAACGCCGTCGAACTTCCAGGATGGCAATAACTTAGACATGTTGTCTTTTTATATTTATTTGAAAATTTAAAAATATAACATTACAGCATTATTACAGAAGGAGAAAGATAACAACTTTTCTGACTCCCGAGTGCGTCTTCGCAGACAAAAGTCTTGTTTTCTTACTCTTACAAAATGAGAAACGGATACACCGCCAAAGGGAGGTGTCCTTAACGACCAACCTCAGGGTTTAAGTGGAAACTGAGGTTCGTCTTCAAGAGAATAGGAAGTTCACAAGTTCACTAATCACGCACACATGTTGTCACAACCGGAAACCCTGAAGTCAGCTCAGGCTAAGTATCATTATTTTCGCCTTCTTAAGATCTGTACAATGCATAAATTATTAATAGTTTTAATAAATGACTATGTCAAATGACTTTTAATTTGAATGTGTCTATGTTTAACAGTGATTAACGATAATGAAATGCTTAATTAACTGTTCGAGCAAGAAATGAGTGGTAAATTCATGGTCTGTAGATTTGTTATTGACGACTGTGAGTTCTCTTTAAGTCTCGAATTTCTAAACGGCTACAAAATTCTGTTTGCTTTTTCATCTAGAATTCTAATTTCTATTGAAACAATTTCGTATAAATTTATATTGGGATATTGATTCTTACATCCCGTATTAAGAACTTCCATCGTATTTTATATGATAGTAAATTCACAATTTTAACTCATGATAAAACTCTTTGGGGATTTTTATTTGAAACTTAGACGTATACCAAATACTATATCTGCAGGTTTGTTGAAGTAGATCTTGCTACTCAATTTTTATGGTCTTACAGTGCTATACCTTTCAGGAAAGGAAATTCAAAATGTCAATACTTTAAGTAAATTGCTAAAATATCAGACTTCAAAATTCTGACATCTCTTGAAGTTTGTTTTAAAAGAGATTCAAGATCCTCTATTGTATACTGCTGAAACACATAAAGCAGTATTGCATAATTATGTGTAATAACACATGCCATGGAATGATCAACAGGCATAGGAGATATGTATGAAAGATACTGTTCATAGAATTCCTGATGTTATCGTCTCAGACAATGGTATGCAATTTTCTTCCTAAGAATTTCGTTCTTTTTTAAAAGCTAATGCAATTAAATAGACTTTTACCGTTCCGCATCATCCATCCGGAAATTGTTAGGTGAGAGAATGATATGATCTATGAATGATTCCTTAAAATGCATTGTGTCGGGATACTGGTGATAGAGATATGCTAATTTCTATTCCTTTTCAAGACTGCATATAACACCGTCATCTTCTGCAGCTGTAATAATCTCTGAGTTATTAATGCAGGATTAAAGACATATTTAAAACAGATGGAATCTGAACTTGTCATTGACCTAATATCCAAGCCAAACTTGTTTTTAAGTAAAGAATTTAAAACTGTCTTCCCCCGCCCCATTACTGTTTTTCCGGTGTGGATACCAGCTGCGGTTCAGGTGCTTTTTCAGATAATGCTCATTTCAGTGACTGTTATTGTAAAGATGGTGTATCGATCAAATACGTATCGAATATCCATCTTAGAATGCACTCTGATCCCAAACAAAATGCCATTATCCTGATGAATCCTACCCATTACCTTGAAATGTGTTACTCATGAATTTTTGTTGTGATCCTCAGCCTGTAACTATCATTCGTCATCGCCAACACAATTTGAAACCAAAGCATTTAAAAGACTTCGTTACAGTCATGAAAAATGTAAATTATAATTTTGTGTCAGCGAGGAGCAACAAGCTGTTTTCAATTACACTTTTTTTCCTATGTTTTAAGGTAGATTACATTTTTGTATTATTTTATGTGCATATAAAAAAGAACTCTTGAAAAAACGTCAACTTTTTGCTTATTAAAATGCTGATTGCTTCATACATATAAATATATTCTTCCTTTTCGTTAGGTATGCTTTTAAGCCCTTGTGTCTTTTATCCTTTGTAGCTGCGTCTAATATCTAGTTTTCGTTTATTAATTATAAAGATATTTTTTAATTAAAAGTATAAAAATTAACACAAACAATTAGTTGTTTTACATTTCAGTACTGGCTTTTATTAATCCAAAGGGACAATCTGCCCTGAAAGACTATTAATTTCGTTTTGCCATTTTCGCTGAAAACTATAAACGGCAATGACTTTCTAAATTGTTTCCACCAAATATTATCACCCTGTATTATATTTAAAGAAATTAAATAATGAAGATAATTCTGGATGAATGTATGTATTTTTCTCGCATTGGGAAAACACAACGGTATCTAGAGCCATCAAAATTTCAATAACGTAATATTTCATAGAATATGGGCATGTGGAAGCCCTAATTTGAATTTGAAATTTGCTTTATTATCGATTTCATATTTTTAACACTTCAACGAATTTTTGATTAGAAAACTAAACTATTTCAAAGCGAGCAATGGCAAAACTATAAAAAAAAAAAAAAAAAAAAAAAAAAAAAAAAAAAAACGCGAGCGAGGTTCTGTATCGGAAATTTTAAAGATATGCTCATTTTAAAATTATTTTGCGATATTCTTCCCAACTCTTTTCTGGACTCAAACCAAGATCGAACTACCAGTTTTCAGGGGTGATACTCGTTCGATTAGTCATGGGGCCAAAATCCAGGATGAAATACTGGTGTTCTGCGATCTTATATGCTTGGCGAACCGTAAAAAAAGGATTCTCACTTTCAAGCTAAAGTCACTTCCCTTTTAGTGTGTTGCATATTACGATAGCATTTCCTTAAATACGTACGCTTAACTTGGAAAAAAAAACTTTACCTTTTGAATAAAGTAATATCTTATACAATTTTGCTTTTTAATTAGAAATTTCTTTAGTTATGCAGTTTTAATTGAAACAATTTTAGACAAATTATACAAATTTCCCATTTCCAGAAGCTTTTAACACGGAGCCTAGAATGGCGATCAAAAATAGGACCCTGTTCTTCAGAAAAAAAAATTGTATAAAAGGATAATCTGATGCTGGTTACTTATTAGGGCATACCTCGCGTAGCTTTTATCAGAAGCCTAAAAGAATTCCATTTTTGGCGTGATGAAAGTGAATGTTCATTAGATGAAATCCTAAGGAGTATCTGAAGAATAAAAAAGAAAAGGGTGGTTCTTTTTCCTCTATACTCAGAAATATATAACTTAAGCTGCAAAGATTGGAGTAGCGGCGATCGTATTTATATTAAAAACAATGAACGGAGCAAAGCAAACGTGAACATCGTGCCGTCTGTGGAGGAAATTTGTGACGAAATATGAAAAAATAAGATATTAGAATTTTAAAAGCGTTAAGGAATTGAGAGGGACTAGGTTAAATTCTAATGCAATCCTTCCTAATGCTTTTGAAATTCTAATGTCTTTGGTTACGTTAAGGTGTTATGTTAATCTTTTCGCTCCCAGCGTATCATATATGAAAACCCTTCAGTTTCCCTCCGCGGGTCCACCGCATCAAATATCGTACATCAGTGAAATATAATTGGTGGCCCAGAGTATAATATTTGGTACGATGAAACAAAACATTATATTTCAAATATTAAATACGTATAAATTATGCCAGAATGCTGAGAAACCTTATCGGATGGAATCTCTTGAGTGTTAGCCTTGTTGTTATGAAAACGCTATTTATTGTTTTATTTTACAAATACACTCACGTTTGTGAAAATTGCAACACCAAGAAGGAATCGTCATATTTGAATGCAATTTAATACACAGTTGAGTGGTAGTGGTACAAATAAATGATTAAATGTTCAAAGCAAACAAACAAGAACAAGAGATCAGAATCAGTATTTTGTGTGGCCACCACGCGCCGCAATAAGTGCTGCTACACAACGTGGCATGGAGTCAAACAAAGTTTGAATGTCTGACTGAGGAAGAGCATTCCATATCGTTTGTACGCGTACCCAAAGTTCGTCTGCAGACGCAACAGGACGAGGATCACGAGCAAGACGCCGACCAATGACATCCCACACATGTTCAATTGGCGACATATCCGGGGAACACGCAGGCCAAGGAAGAAGCTGTACCTGCTGCGCTGCAAAGAAGGATTTAACAATCCGAGCAGTATGAGGGCGGGCATTGTCCTGTTGAAATACAGCGCCTGGCAAGCTTTGAAGGAAGGGAACAGCTTCGGGCTGTAGAACTTCACGGATATACCGGTTGCTGTTCAGATTGCCCACAATTCGTAGCAATTGAGATCGTCTATGATATGCTATGGCGCCCCAGACCATAACTCCGGGTGTTCGTCCACTGTGGCGTTCGATAATGCACTCCGGAAGGTGGCGTTCACCGGCATAGCGTCTGACACGAATGCGGCCATCATGGTACCACAAATTAAAGCGGGATTCGTCAGAAAACACGACATGCTGCCAATCAGCACGCCAGTCTCTATGCTGATTGGCCCATTGTAGCCGCAGGCGGCGATGGTCGTGCGTTAGGGGGATCCTGTATAAAGGAGTCCGTGCGCGCAGTCCACACTGCAGCAGACGTCTACGAATTGATGAAGCACACAATGAAACACCTGTAGCTATTGACCACAGTGCTGCCAATTGTCTAGAGGAAGCTGTACGGTCCGTCCGCGCCATGCGGACCAGGTGTCTATCATCGCGAGCTGACGTCACATTTCGGGGTCCACTCCCGGATTTCCGAGTTGTCCGACACTCGTCCGTCCACTGCTTCCAAACGCGCATCACTGTGCTGCTGTTACGCTGCACACGAGAGGCTACTGCACGATACGACAATCCAGCTTCACGAAGGCCGATGATTCTCCCTCGTTCAAACTCTGTAAGTTGTTCAAATCTCGCTCTCTTTCGTCGACGAGGCATAAGTACAGATTGAGTTAACGTTTACCACTAGCAGATAACCACCGATAACCATACACGCCTCGCTACAGCCGTCTATTTATTCGGATCCATCAGCCGTTCAGAGGGCGCTGCTCAGCATACGCATGCGCTACGGATTTGCAATTCTAATCATTTGCATATTATGCGCTACTTTGCATTTCCTGAAAATTTCAGCTCACTCGCGTAAGTCCTTCATGGTGTTGCAATTTTCACAAACGTGAGGGTATAAAACACGTGTTAAGAATGTATTGTACAGAAATAATGTAAATATAATCATTATTAATAATACTGCACATTAACTTACATTGTATTTTTTTTAATTGAAAGTATTAGGTGTTTTAGTCCAAAGGGGCTTTGTCCTTGAAGGACTCTTGTTTTCCTTTTGCGATTTTGCATTGAATCACTCTAAACGGCTGTATTACTTTTCAAATGGTTGCGACCAAAAGTTATCGCCTTGTATTATATTTAAAGAAATTTAATAACAAAGAATCTGCATAAATGTATGTATATTTCTCTAATTGTGATAAAACAACGGTACCTAGAGCCGTCCAATTTTGAATAACTTACGATTCCACCCGAATTTACGCATCTGGAAGCCCAACTTGGAATTTGTTTTATTATCTATTTCATATTTTATAAAAATTAAACGAATTTTTAAGGGACAAACTCAAGCGACTTAAAAGCGAGCAATGGCAACACTGCTCTGGGGAGAAAAAACCTTTTTATCTCCAGCGCGCGAAACTATGTACCGGAAATTCTAAAGATATGCTCATTTTAAATTATTTTGTGATATTGCTATTGAACTGAATTTTATGGTTTAAGTGCGAAGAACATGATATTTAATAAATAAAGGTAACACACAAAACGTTAAGAAAACGCCCCTTTGAACGCAATTTAAAATCTGAAACCTTTCAGTTTTTTTTTTCTCTTATTAACCTTATTTATATATATATATATATATAAATATATATCAACACATGCAAGAATCCAAATGTTTTGATAAAAAGCAGATGTTATAGGAATTATTTTTGCATATAAGGCTTCACTGGAAAACCCTCCTGAGCACACAGTGACCTTCAGCTCTCCAGGATCACAGGTACATGGGGAAACTTCGTTGTCTCCACAAAGGAGCGAAGAGGTTAATTCTATTAAATTATTAATTTAATCAGTTATTATGATTTGAATCCTTATTTCTTCTTTCCGTAGTCCTCATCAGAATGCAAAATGGTTGCTGTGTATTTAAGCTAAGAGTGAATTTTTTAGGGTTAATGTAGCTTCCAAACTTACATTGCAGTTATGTACTGAAGCCAGCTCTGCCGAAGTTATTCCGATATTAGCTGTCTCGCTAACTGACCTAAAATACGCGCAGTTAGTTATTTGAACTGGCTTAAGTAAACTGTTTTGAGTGTAGTCTCAAACTACGTTACCTAAATTTGAATTTAACTTCATCTTATGTTATTACCCGCATAAGGTAACGAAGTTATATTCTGTAGCACAGGTGGTTCCTTCTGTTAATTTAATAAAAAGACTATTTTGATTTTTCTAAGACTGTCATTAGAATTCAGGTTGGAGAGATGACTCGCTTGTCGGTCTAGAAGGATCTGAAATATAGGTACTAGGCCAGTAAGTGCCATATGTCATTGAGGTATGGCTGAACCTAGCTTACTGTTAAGCTTCTACCAGAGTGGAGTTCCCAGGAACAAGAACCCGGTGCGAGGGTCTCCAACCCCTCTTCCACTGTCACCAACTTCTTTAGAGGATTTCGGCTGGCCATGTATTTTTAGTCCTCCTCGCCCCAGAGACACTACACGCTTACAAACATCTGTGCATTAGCTGCGATTTGAACACGAGCCATTTTGTACGGCAGTCAGCGACACTGACAACTATCCCGTCTGGACACCGTGTCTGAAAGACAATGAGTTAAGCTTCTATACAAGCAGTAGCCTATGATCTTAATTTTTAATGTTTTGTTCCAGAAGAAAATGAATCTATGTCTGATGGCCTTCGAAGTCAAAAGAGTGTAATTTATGATCTACGCCAAAATTAGGTTCCTGTCTTGTCTGGTTTTGAGTTTTTCATTGGCTTGTTTCTCTTCCTATTTGACTTTAGAAACTGATCACAGACTTCTTTCCGGATTTTTTTCAAACTTCGACAACGACTACTGAGAGGGAATGGCAGCTCCTTTGAATTCTTCATTTGTTGAACACTATGAGCTGCGATTCCTTTCTCCTTAAGTACGGCAATAATACCGCCAAGACCAGTATTTCTTGGTAAGTTCTGGATGACAAACTTTATGGGTTAATCGACTTTCATGGTGAAGGCATGCAATGCTATTTTACGTTCTCATAGGACTCTGCTGACCAGCAAGTAATCATCTTGGATTCTCTTGTATTCTCTCTGGTATGTTATAGACGCTGATACTTCAATAAATTAAATGATAATTCCAGAATGGATTAGTCATGTATTAATTCAGAATAATAAAGAAAACCTTTAGAATTACAAGCATCAAAGCAAAAAAAAAACTTTTTTATATATTCTTGTTTCCATTATAGAGAAACTAAACTTTGCTATGATGAAAATGATATGATACGTACAAAGAGCTGCTACAACACACCTTCCCCTTCGTTGTGTTTGTTTGTTTGCTGTCGAGTCCGCATATCATGGAAGATTCAGTGCTATTGTGGTGTCTCTGACGTACATGCGACAAAGAGCCTGGCAACAGCTGCAGTGGTATCTATGATTACAGAATTTTGAGCGAGCATTAAAAAGCTTTCACTTTTGAGAGTATATCTTTCTAAAGTTCATTTTAATTTTTAACATTGCTTTATAAAATAGATTTCTAGTTGGTGACATAAGACATGAAATTTGCTGCGTATATTAGGGAGTTTTTTTTTTTTATGCCTATAATTATCCTCTTTAAATCTACCATTTTATAGTCCGGAAGTATCTTCGCCTCAAGTTCCTCAGCTAAAATTTTTAAAGCTTCCTTTTTAGCTTTGCCCAGGAAAGCCGCTCTTAACACTTTATAACGAGTTTCTTACTAATACCAATAATTATAATCACTGACTGAACGTAGTGGGTAGCGTTTTACCAACTGATAATAAAACACAATCTGATACTAAATACATTTAAAAGTTTTAACTTTGAATTTTCTTATCTACTGTCTTAAAAAATGGTATTCTTTACAATATTTTTATCTTTACAAACTTTTCATGTAATATTTCAATTTTAACATTGTGGGGTTTTAACTATTTAATCCTAAAGTTCTAACCTAGAACCCCACGAACACTAACAAGCGAATAATCGCTTAAGTGTGTGAGCAGAACACGTAAGACTTAAAAAGGGTTTACAACCCTTTATTTTTCAGTATATTTACAATCAGTTCCTACTTAGAACTTTACACAAAGCCTCCACTCGGGCTTGAACTTAAAATAATAATAATTTAACTAAACTAGCTTAACTAAGCTATTTGAAAGGTATAGCCGAAGCTATGAGAGATCTATAGTTGGCCCCTAAGTATTAATTAAATTGGCGAAGCCAAGCAAGGGCCTAAGGTATGGCCGAGCGTAGCAATAGCTAAGAGGGCCGTAGCCAAAAGGCAAATGTGCGCTGGTCAGGGAATCAGACTCTTTCTCTCGAAGTCGGTGAAGTCAAGACTTAAATAGTACTCTTTCTCATTTTCATTAACTGCGTTTCTGAATTTACATTCTGGCAGGAAATTGTAAGCTGAAATTAGAATAAGATAGGAAAGATACAAAACTTAAAATAACTGTTAAAAAAAATAGCAAAAAAAAAAATCTGAAATGTTTCAGATTTTAAATTACGTCCAAAGGGACGTTTATTTAACATTTTGTGTGTTACCTTTATTTGTTAAATACCGTGTTCTTCGCACTTAAACCATAAAATTCAGTTCAACAGCAATATCGCAAAATAATTTTAAATTGAGCATATCTTTAGAAATTTCGGTACACGCTCTCACGCGCTGGAGATAAAAATGTTTTTCTGTACAACGTTGGTATTGCTGGCTTTGAAATCTTTGAGTTTGTTAATGAAAAATTCGTTAAAGTTTTAGAGAATATTGTTACGAATTTCACATTTATTTGGATAGGTTTTATCACAATGCAAGAAACATGCATACATTTATGCAGATTTTTCATTTTTTAAAATTTAATGCAGAGCGATAACATTTAGTGGCAACAATTTGAAAAGTGATACGCCGTTTTTGTGTTTCCTACGCAAAATCGCAAAACGAAAGTAATAGTCCTTCGGGACTAAATCCCTTTGGACTAATAAAGTTAAGATAAACTTTACATCTTTCCCCACCAGAATTTAACTACTCGATGAATAAGGTCTTAAACGACCTTGTTCAAGAGTTTAAATTCAAGACAAGAAGTCTTTAATATCAAAATTTTAAAGTTCTAGAAATGAATTCCATCATTAAAACTTTTCCTGTTTAGGGCCAACTTTACACAAATATCTAAAGCTAGATTAAAACTAAGAAAAATACAGATTCACAATTTGAACAGGTTTTACATTCATCTACTTCGTCTTTTCTTTCAATCAGACGTCAGTCTTCACCTTCCAGTCCTCTGGAAGGAAAAGTATTAGTTCTTTTCATAACAGTTTCGAAGTGTTATAATTACTCTTTTTGCAATTAGTTTGGCCCTCAAACATTTTCATTCACACGAAACTTTAATTCTTCTTTCCCCCATGCTCTCCAGAAATTGTTCTGAGTGAGACGAGGTTTTTATATTGTAATTCCGCGACGACATATTACCACTATCCAACCGCTACGATTTGTTATACACTCGACTTTTCAGACCTTAGAAAACTCCTTAAACACAAAACTATACCTAATGTCCTAAAATAGAGCTTAAATTTTAAAATTCTTGTGTGAAGCCTGGAAAGCCTAACTTTAAGCACACTCAATCTATATTTTCATTCAATTCATGTTTTGCACAAAGATATTTAGAGTCATGATTGACTAAAACTTACATTTGTATCAGTTTAACTTCTACAATAGTTTAAAAGCTAACATTAGCATTTCACATTCAATAGAACATTTTAACTCGTAATACTTTAAATTTCATTTTACATCATTCGTTATAGTTGCTATACAAAATTCACAAAGCTTGGCTACAATCTTTAAGTTAACACAAGTGAAGTCTTTCGACTAAACACATTCAGAAATCAGTTTCTCGGAACTTGAGAATTCTAAAAGAAAGTATTTACAAAATAAATTTTCACCAACTTGCGAATTCAATTTCTTTTCTGTTTAACAGATAGTTACAAATACATTCTCGCAAACTTGCGAATTCAATTTCTTGTTTCAAACAGTATTTAGCAACTTTAAACACATGATATAAATCGAACTTTCAATACAAAACAGAAAACAAGGAAAATTTTCACTTATCTTTATCACTTCTATACACTTGCATTCTCTTGGCGCAGATCTCTTGAAATGTTGGAAATTTCAAATTTCGGACTGTAAGTCGTCTCGGGCGGCTGATCTGCGTTCTGGACATTCCTTTCTTTTCATTTATCGGGAGTTGAAACGGGGAGCTTTCCTTGTCGGTTGAGGATTTTGGAACTCCAGTTTCCTCTTTGGTTTGTAGCTTGCCAACCTTGCTTCTGAATCTTTAAAAACCCTCTTAGTTCTTCTGGGTTCCTAAAAAGCAATAGACCTCGCGTCGTCGAGTTGTTTTCTTTTCATGCTTTTCGGCTGGTATATTCTTGCGGTATCTTCTTGTGGATTGGGTTCTGTAGTTTGCCGTTTTCTTTGCTTATCTTGCAAGAGCCTTTTCCGCTGTCCCATTGGCGCTGGCTTTTGTTGAAGGGGAACTTTTATGTGTTTAGTACTCCTCGTTCTGGCCGAGCTTGGATCTTGTTGAGATTGCCTTCGTTTCGCTGTGCTTTCTTCAGTGTTAGCGGCCTTTCTTTTCGTTGCTGGGGCATCCTTGCTGGGCGACGGTGAAATTAATATTCTTGGCTCTGTTTCAGGAGCCTGCAATAAATCTTTTAAGATTAGAAAATCCGGTACGACTATAATAGGGTTTCAGTTGATCGATGTCCGCGATAGATTGTTGTCCATTTTCTGCTTTTAAGTAAACCGTTGAAAATTTTATCTTCTGTATTATATACAGGCCTTCTGAATCTGGGCTCAAATTTAGCTACCCTATTTTCGGGTGGAGATGACAAGCGGTGCTTTTAGCACTTTCTGGCCTATGGTATATTCTACGTCGCTTCTCTTTCTATCATAATATAACTTTTGTTTCGACCTCGCCGCATCTGAATTTTTGATGGCCTCTTTAATAATTTTCTGAATATCATTCAATTTAAACTCCTCCTGTTGAACGAAAATTAGCTTATCCACAGGCGTTAAAAGTTTTCTTCCTAGGAACAATTCTGCGGGTTTTTTTGTAGTGCCATGCTTTGCTGCTCTCAACGCAAAGCCTAATTCATTGGCTCAGCTGTCCCAACGGTCATGATAATTCTTAACACATCCCGAATAATTTTAACTATATTTTTATTTACGCGTCTCGCAATATTTGATTGCGATCTATAAGGTACCATTTTTAGAGGGCGTATGACAAAGCCTGTGCACAGGGTTTCAAATAAATTGCTTATGAATTGCCTACCATTATCTGATATTACTTTTACTGGGGCCCCGTATTTTAAAATATATTTATTTAGAAACAAATCTGCTACTATTTTTGCTGAAGCCCGTTTAAGGGGAATTATTTCTACCCATTTTGAGAAATGATCTACGATGGTTAACAAGTATCTGTTTTTATTAATCTTTGTTCTACGGTAGGGACCAAGCAAATCAATGCCAACCAATTCATTTGGGAAAGTGGTTTTTATGCTATTTAAGTACCCGGCCGGGTTGTTATTAACTTCGTTAAGTAATTGACACAAGTGACATGACCTGACATACGCCGTCACAACTTTGCATAACTGCGGAAAATATACCGCTTCGCGGACCCTTTTCAGGGTTTTCCTAACACCAAGATGGGCTCCTAATTTCGAGTCATGGAGCTCCTCTAGAATACTTTAGCGTAGACTCATTAGGACTACCGGCCGCAATTCTTGATTATCGTTCGTTGTTTTCGTGTAAAAGAGCAATTTATCTATAATTTCTTAATGGGCCGCCCTATTGCG
Source organism: Stegodyphus mimosarum (assembly GCA_000611955.2). Taxonomy (NCBI): domain Eukaryota; kingdom Metazoa; phylum Arthropoda; class Arachnida; order Araneae; family Eresidae; genus Stegodyphus; species Stegodyphus mimosarum. The sequence continues at coordinate 34,600 of KK115595.1, forward strand.
AATAGTCGTTAAGTCTACATGTTCAAAATTTTCTGGATCTTCCAGGTAAGCACAAGTATCTTTAAATTCTGAGTCCGACCAACTGCCGCGTGATCTAAATACACAGTTATTGGGGCACTCCCAAAGAACACCCGAAATTTTTGCACCGATACTAAGACTGCGAGAGTTTCCCGCTCAGTTCCAGTATAATTTCACCGAGTTTCATTAAGCGTCTCGTTAAAAAAAGCTATCGGTTGCCCCTTTTGAGAAAGAACTGCGTAGTCTGATGCGTCTGCTGCAATCTCTAAATTTTGATCCCCTTACGGGAATTTAAAAACACGGGCATTAATTAAGGCTTGTTTTAATTATCAAAAGCCGTGTTCGCCTCCGCTGTCCATGTGAACCTAGTCTTTTTTCGTTTAAGCACCAACAAAAGTTCAACTATTTTAGCAAAATCCCTAATGAATACTCTATAACAGGAACACATCTCCCAAGAAGGACGATAACTTCTTGGCCGTATTTGGCGGTGGATAACTTTTGATCGCTAAAATTTTCGAGTTGTATAGTTTCTACACCGTTTTTCGAGATTTTATAACCGAGATACCTTAATTCCTTGAAGGCAAATTTGCACATTTTAGAATTAACTTTAAGGCCTTCTTCATGTAATAATGTAAACACTTCCTCTAAACGTTTAATGTGTTCTTCTAGGGTTTCGCTTGTTACAATAATATCATCGAAATAAGTGACAGTACGTTTTTCTCAAAACTGGTTTTAAAACAATATCATAACTTTTTGAAATATAGCCGGAGCTCCGCTTAAGCCAAATATCATTCTCAAAAAGGCATACACGCCTGACTTTGTGATAAACTCTGTCTTTTCTACATTCTCGTGTTTTACTGCAATTGAAAAATAGCCTGACGTCAGGTCTAAGGTTGTCATATATTTAGTTGCCGAATTTTTCTTAGAATTTGATCTATTATCTGGAGGGGATATGTGGGGTATTTCGTTATGCTATTTAATTATCGGTAATCAATAGCGAATCTCCATGCGTTCGAATCTGCGGGTGGCAGTCCATTCTTTTTTCTACATAAAACTACAGGACTAGCATAGGGGCTGGTACTTGTAATTATTTTATCCTGGAGCACTTTCTTAATGTGTTGCTCGAGACTATCTTACTTCACACGGTCATACCTGAACGGCTTAGACCGAACTGGGGACTCATTACCAATACCAATTCTCGAATTTTGTTTTTTTTCCTCTTTCTTCGAGGGATTCAGCTCCAGGTCTGGCATTTTGGCTTGTTCAACTTCCACTTTATCCATCTGGACCTGTAAGGTAGAATGTTTAAAATTAATGTTTGAGCTAGCTGCGCGTAAGAAATCGACCGCCAATATGACTGCGGTTAATAAATTCTTTACCACAAGAAAATTAATTTTTTGCTTCTCATTTTTTATTTGAGCATGCAGCCCTACTTTTCCCAAGCAGACACACTGTTTGTCTTGGCCAGCAGTCACGCGTTGTCCCGTTGTCTTAAACAGTCTGTAGCGACGAAAATGTTTTTCAAAAAACTCCTGCGGCAGGAAACTGCATTGAGCCCCGGTATCCAGTAAGGCGGTCGTAGGGACGTCGTTTAGTAGTATTTGGATTTCTGGCAAGGCCAAATTTTGGACGACTACCGTATTCAGCTTGATTTCTGAGGGATTTACCTTCTCACATGGTGACTTCACCTTCTTCCTAGTCACCGTGATTAGTTTAAATCCTTTTTTCGCCCCCTTTGTCCAACTGCTTTTTATTTCCCCACGCTTTGGTCTAACCGATTTTCCTTCTATCCGGCTTTCCTACCTTCCGCCCTTGTCAATAGGAATTCTGCTGAGCTTGAGGTTTCGTTTGAGGGTCAAACCTTGAATAATGCGTAAAATTCTTCGCACGCACATTTTCCGCCGTTCTCCTACTCTGAAATTTGACAGTTAGTTCAAATAAGTTTTCCAACGTTTGCGGGTTTCTAACTTCAAGAAAGTTGTGAATTGGTGGAAGCAACCGCGGCAAAATTATTTCGATGATTTCATTGTCGGGCCTTTTCCCGTATAATAATTTGACAACCCGGATATTCCTTAAGTTAAAATCTGTTAATTCGTCAAAATTAGTTTGATATTTACTGAATAATTCTGATTAGAGTCTTACGCGCTCTTTTACAACTGGAAATGCTTTCAATAGCGAATTTTTAAAACTCTTCCATGTATACAATTCGGATCCTGGATCCCCAACAAATTCTTGCAAATATTCTTGTACCAGCTGAGGACTTGACCTTTTAAATTCGTCGTAGCGATGATTATTCTCTGTGGCTGATTCACAGGATATAACGCAAAGTGTAACTCTAGCTGTTCCAGAAAGGTCATTACGAAACCTTTGCCGTCAAACGTTGCTGTTGGCTTCATCGCCGCTCTCATCGTCTTCAAGATGAATCCAAATACCTCCATCGGGTTTGGTTGTGCCTGAGGGAACTGAAAGGTGGGAGGGGTCAACGAGAAATCTTCACTACCCATCGGCATGGCTCGTTAAGAACAATTTCGGGCGCCAAATGTGGGGTTTTACTTATTTAAATCTGAAGTTCTAACTTGGAACCCCACGAGCACTAACAAGCGAATAATCGCTTAAGCGTGTGAACAAAACACGTAAGAATTAAGGAGGGTTCACAACCTTTTATTTTTCAGAATTTTTACAATCAGTTCCTACTTGGAACTTTACACAAAGCCTCCACTCGGGCTTGAATTTAAAATAATAATAATTTAATTAAACTAGCTTAACTAAGCTATTTGAAAGCTATAGCCAAAGCTATGAGAGATCTAAGTAGTTGGCCCCTAAGTATTAATTAAATCGGCGAAGCCAAGCAAGGGCCTAAGGTATGGCCGGAGCGTAGCAATAGCTAAGAGGGTCGTAGCCAAAAGGCAAACACGCGCTAGTCAGGATATCAGAAAGAAGGAAGGAATCTCTGGAAGTCAGTGAAATCCCGACTTAAATAGTACTCCTTCTCATTTGCATTAACTGCGTTTCTGAATTTACATTCTGGCAGAAAATTTAAGTTGAAATTAGAATAAGATGGGAAAGATATAAAACTTTAAAAAAAACTTAATAAACTTAGGATAAGCCTTACAACATGACAATATTTCATTTATACAATTAAAGCATTCTACTTAAGCAATATTCCTAATTATCCAATATTTTTCAAAAATATCTGTTTTCACATTTATTTATTATTCATCCACTCAAATCGAAAAAAATACGTATATTATATATTTTACTTTAAACGAAAACATTTTAAAACGTTCTCAGGTAATAAGGATAGCTAGATTATTTTAATTATTCTCAGAAGTAATCAGAAGAATATCTATAATTTATCACAATCGTAATGAATACAAATGGCTAACTTTAAGAATATTTCAAGGCCATTCATTTAAAACATTCTCACTTCTAATACTTGCAACTAATTACAATTTTAAATGAGTAAAATCAAATGGCAAACCTTAACGATATTTCAAGTTAACTAAAATTTTACTAAAAATATCAACTTTTACAACATTTGATATAATTTGCAATTATATTTACTTGTATTACATAAACAAAAAGTAAGTATACTTTATTTAGAATCTAAACCAGAACTAACAAAATGGCCCAATAACTGAAATTATCGTGTGCAGGAATACTAAAAATTTAATTTCTCACCTCTTGGATTTTCGTAGGTATCTAATGATTTCTTGAGACTACCAAGACTGTGCCAATAAAGTTTTTATTGACTTTTATTGAAACCTTACAATCTTATTAAAATCAAAACTCATCTTTTATTTTTACAAAAGCAAAACTGATTCCTTATTCGTAACGCTGAACTACGCATTTCTTACGTAAGTCCAAATACATTATATAAAAAAATACATACAAATATGAGAGGTATGATATATATATATATATATAAATGTATGAAATTACTATGTAATAACAATGGTAAATATTATGTAACTTCACATGTCTACCAAAGAGTGCACTTTTCTTCTGAACATCTTAGCCTGCAGATCTGATTGTTGCTTTTCAGTTTGAGGTGCAGTCAGATTTTCGTTGGGCAATATTTGTGCACTATCTGACTTCTTTCGTTGAGAGGCGTTCACCTTATTTAACAGTGATATGCTGGTTTTAATCTGTCTGCAGATTTATTGACATCCTTACTTTTGTTTTCGTTACTTTTTTACAACTAAAAACTGTCAATCATAAGGACGTTCTAATGGTTTTCGAACTCTATCAATGCTTATGAAGACATGTCTACAATTATGCAAGTCTTTATGGACAAAAACGTTTTTGAGAAGGATATCGGTGAGTTTCTAAGGTTTTTCATTGTTCCATTTGTTTCTGTAGTTCTTTAGCAAATGTCTCGGTGTCCAAGATACCTTTTTAGTTATTCAAAAACGTGTTTGGTAACCTGCAAGGTCGTTCGGAAACCATTTGCGCAATGGTATAATTTTTAACACCACACAAAGCCGACCTTAACCCCAACAAAACAAACCTTAGCATTAGTTTCTTTAGAGTCCATTTAATAGAATTGTGTGCTCTGATTGCAGTCTTTAATGCCCGGTGGAACATTTCAGTTTTCTCATACATTGCGGGTATTATGCCGTTGTTGTGCAAACTTTAAATTCACAAATAACACCAAAGTTTTTAAAGGTTCGCGTCTAAACTGATTACCGTGATCAGTGATTACACGGTACGGTATTTCAAAGCGCGAAATCCAATGATTAAAATTCCTCGAGCTACTCAATCTACTCAAATTTTCTAAAAGAATAACTTCTCTCCAACATGTCAATCAATCAATGCAGATAAGGCAATACAGTTTCCCTTCAGAAGAAGAAAACCGGCTTATGATATTAAGATGAATAATACTGAATCTATCCTCTAATTCTTTAGAAGTGGTAATTTGTGCTCATGTATGTCTAAATTTTGTTCTTTTGGCAATTGATACTTGATTATTTTATCCATTGGGTGATATCCTTCCTTGATATATTTATTTGGCTAAACAATACTTAGCCAAATAAATCTGTAAGGCATTTATTTAACTGAAGACTTCACACCAGGTTGAGTTAAGCTGTGAATTTTTTAAATATGTGCCTGCGAAAATCCGAGGTCTAAATGGACGAATTTTTATTGTTGAAATATCATACAAAATTAGTTTACCAGAGTTCAAAGGATATTGCTTAAAATGCAAAGAAGGTTTCGAGCGAAGCTAGTTAAGATCTTTATTATCGATTTTTTCATCTGTAATTTTATTATAGTCTATTTCAGAGATAGTTCTTTCCTGGATAACGAATCTTCAAATATACTTTTTCCGACAATGTGATGAGTATGTCTTTGAAACCCTCATACATATTGTAAATGATAGAGCTGTCAAGTAAGGCTTTTTTTATCAAAAGCAAACATCAAAGGTTTGTGCCAGTGCAAATTGTCTTTCTTCTAGGATATGCTTGAATTGTTTGATCAAAATGCATATAACTAACAGGTCTTATCATAATTACTATATGCGTTTTGAATATTAGTTAACTTTTTGGAAAAGAAGGTTTCCAGCTGCCTTCGTCCAATTGTTGCAGCACGGATATAACTTCGTAGGCCGAAGCATCACTGAAGAGAGCTACTGGTGAGTCTCGGTTACGAAAACTGAATAATGTAGCACTTCCCAAATCTTTTTTGCAGTCCTCAAATTTTTCTTTTGCTTCTTCGGTCGATTGTATTTTACCTTTATCTTTTTTTGGCACTTTTTAAATACTTATGGAGTATTTTATGATTTTTGGCAGCATCCTTGATATGTTGTCTATAAAATTAATATAGATAATATGTTGTCTACTGGTCTAATCAGCTATAGAAATCAATTAGACCAAGAAAGGAACGTAATTTGTGAATGGTTTCTGGTAATTTATAATTCAAGATATCAATAATAAATAATCTGCTTTTTCAAGAAGCGTTTTCGATTAAAAGGAGTAATCATGTGACATGGAAACTCCAGCTGATTCACTCCTATAACCGACTTTCTAAGATTTATATGAAGACCATATTGTTCTAATCGAGAGAAAACTACTTTTAGATGGTCTGAATATTCGTCTACTGTTGAAGAAGCGACTAAAGTGTCATCTAAATATGCGAAAACCAACTCCAGTCTGAAAAACATTTCATTGACAAATCGTTGAAACTTAGATGAAGCATTCCTTAACCCATATTTCCCCATTGTCCTAAAAATAGGACAGCACACATAAATGGTCTTTGTATAAAATCTTTGAAATAATTTAATTGAAATTTAAGATAATTTATAAGTTAAGAGTCTTTTAACTACATATTTGCCTTCATCCCAAGCTAGAATTAATTTAATATTTTCATTAATTTTTTAAAATTGGAATTTTTCTCAAATTTTTTGCAGGAAATATGTTTTAAGTAGCTTCACAAACTTAATTACTTTTCTTAATTTTGTTCTGTTTTCATATCAAAATTAAAATTTATCAGAAAATCGCGTTCTTAAAATGTGGTTAAATTCATTTAATACAGAAATTGTAATTAAATATTAGTGCTTTAAATTTTATACATGCTTTTGTTAAATCTGCAGGTACATTTTGAAAAAAATCAATTTGCTCATAAATTTGTCATGGAAGATCTCCTGTTCTGCTAATCAAATTTACTTTTGTGTGACCTTAAATCTGAGGCACTAATAGTAAATCTGTTTTTGCAAATTATTAAGAATTTTTAACGAAAAATTTATTGCTACTGTGAAAGATAGATCAACTGATGTTTACCTTACTAATCAGTGTCTTATAATATTATAATGACTTGCAGACTCTTCATAATGTGATATTGCATATGTTTCACTCTTCTTTGTTATCAAAGAAATAAAAAGAGTATATTTCTAATCAGATATTTCTTCTTTTGTAAGAGTGTTATGTATCATGATGCGGTACTTGGGACTTGTTTTGGTGAATATACCAGTATTTTTTAGATGTTATTAGAACCAGTGTATTTTATTTATTTACTTATTGCTTTAAAACAAGTTTTATTTTGAAGCTCTTCTTTTCCCTCCTTCCTGTATGCACATAAAACTTACTTAAGATATATTTTTACCATATGAACAAGTCTCTTATGTTAGCTACTTTAATTGAAAAAGACATAAACTAAAATGATATACCTTGAAAACTTTTTATTGAGTTATTTTTTAAAGTATTTAAAAAAATAAAAATAAAAAATTAAAGTATTTAAAAAATATACTTTATCTTCTAATTTTCTCTAATTATCTCTAATTTTTTTTATTTCTTCAGTATTTAATATATTCTTGTTCCCTCAATATGTTTTCATTTAACCTCTGCTTTTTCACATTTGCAGACTCCAATAACATATTACTTGAAATTCTGCTCCTGTTCTGTCCAAACACATGAATAATTCTGTTGAATACAAACAAATCCAGTTTCTCTAGAAATCAAGTAAACGACCCACAACAGAATTTTTAAGCTTGCCTTACATGTAAAACTTGCCTTTCAATTTAGGAATTCATAATTAAATTATATGTTTTTTTAGCTTGCTAATAGTCATTCAAATTATGCATAAATTATTGGAATATATCTTCAGATTGTGTTGCAAGTTATTGCTGTTCATGAAAACTATAAATAGTCGAATTTCCATTCTGAGATCTGTTTGAAAATATGTAGATATTTTCAAGTAACGGAAAAGTGTGTAAACCTGACTAAATTTACTTCAGATAAAAATTGTTGTATGTATCAGGCAGATTCTTCACTTGAATGATAAACTGTCAAAAAATTGATTCATAAAACAAATTTTGTACATCTTGGATTAAAAACTTAAAACTGTCTAAAGAACTTCAAATGAACAAGATTACACAAAATTACATTTTGTTATTTAATAATACTAAATTTCTTGAAAGAAGTAATGATGCAAATGAATATCAGTAATCTGAATAATAACACGTATATATGCATGTGTTTGATGCGTATAAAATAGTAGTATCTTTCATGGTGCTTTTCAATGAAAGACACTAATGTCTCTAACTAACGAGAAATTATCCGAGGTGGAAAAACATACATTGTTTACTGATCCGTTATTACCATCTGTTTCCCCCCCAAAAAAATTAAAATTAAAATTACGATTATTTTTGAAGAAGTCGTATCATTTGTTATTGTACAATCGTTTTACGTCAAAATATGGACGGTGCGAAGGAGGAGCTTCTACCTCTTTCGATCGGCGAAGATCTTAACGATTCGAACGGTAGAGGCGCTTGAGAATTCCAGTTTTCGATCAATCGTTCGTAGCTGTCGAACGAGAAGATGTCGCTTGCTACGTCACTCTCGTATCGAGATCTCGTCGAACGCTAGGAGTATACGGCCCATTAAAACAGTTTTAAATGCAACTAACATTAATGTTCTGATTTGTTGCTTAAAATTTATTACAAATATCACAGTTGGAAATTTCGTTACAAAAACACATAAAGGACGTAAAGTATAAATTTATTAGCAGACATTCTTTTTCTTGAAAATCCTAACCACCTGTGAAATATGTGTTCTAAAAATATCGCAAGTCATGTCCTTGAAACTCTTTTATTAATTTTTATGGTAAAGATTCATACAACGGAAACAAGCTTTCATTTGCAAAATAATTTTTTTACTGTATTCTGTTCAATTAATGGCTTTATTTTATTTATTAATTTTTTTGTTTGGTCATATTTCTACTCGTTTGAAAACTCTGTAATTAAATGTTAGTATACATATAAGTACCAGTGGCCGAGTTGTAAAGTTGCTGAACATTGCAATTTCGAAACTGTTTCGAATCTTTTTGAACGGCTTAGCTAAGTGGGAGTTTTTATAGTTTTTCTTATGCGTGACATGAATAGGAGCCTGTTTTCCTTAAAAAGCCCTCCACGAAGGTATGCTTCAACATAAGCAGATACCCTCTAGTTACTTTACCTTAACAAACCTAATCTAATTATTTAGATCGCTCAATTTTCATGTTATTTCATCAATAACGAAACCGAAACTGGCACCATCTCTTCGAACATACGTTCTGCTTCAAACGAGGAAGGGAAACAAACTTCTTTTCTCACTTTTATGTATGAGAAAAAAGCACTTTGCTCAGATATTACGTTTTCGATTCTGCTTGTTAATTACCTTTTGGTTCTACTTTTAAATAATATATATTTTAAAATGTTGAATGCAGTATAACTTCCAACTAAAAAACATTCGAACTATTTACTCTTTCAACGTCTGGCAATACTTTGCATTCCTATGAATGGCGGTAATCGTCTGTATTTCAATTCGTCAGATCAGAAGTTCGGGTTCGTTAGTATGATGTCTTTAGTTTGCAATACAGTGTATTCGTAGAGAATAAAACTTCATGCCTTAGGTAGGCTAAAATATATTTCGCTTTTTCCTTCTCTTTATTTATAAAAAGGAGGGAAATAGTACTTACGCAGTATTCGTTAGTAAATTACTGGGATGTATGTAGAATAGTCTAATGTTTACTGAATGGTTGAATAAAACTTTACCTTGTTACATAGCGACTTTAAAGAAGATTTTATAGTCGTCATTTCGTAATATCTATCCTTTTTCTCTTCAATTATCTCATTTACATTTATCAGAATTTTCAGATTAATCATTCTTGCTGTCGAGTATTTAGATTGCATGTGTTTCCTCGTCGCAACATATGGCCGGAATAATTGGTAGTTGTTCATTATTAACGTATTAGAGACTTAGTTTTGCTTAAAATGGAATAAGATGCTCTATTTAAAAGTGAAACAATAACGTAATTGTCTTTCTACAGGTAGATGCCATTAAAAGCAAAATAAAAAACTGACCTGACAGTTTTTTCATTTCTACAACAGAGATCTGTTTACAAGCTTTACGCTTCATGCTTAATGTAATTTTCTAAGATTTGTTTTATTTGGAATATTAGTATATTTTTGTATTTTGATAATTTGATTTTGTTTATTTCAGTGCACTGCATAATGCTTTAATAATAAATACATTTGTCTCCCATACACATTAAATGAAGGAAAGTAGGGCCCAAATGCGCTTTAGCCCACTGCTTGGCGGCGATTGTTTTTGAATGAGCAATAAACGCGCCAACATGGGTAACTCCGTATATCCGCGAACATGGCTGACTGGGTATTTTGAAGCTACGGAAACATGTAGTTTTCACGCATGCGTATTTCCTATTTTATAAAGAACGGTTTTATTGGTAATGTGAGATGACGTAGCGGTTTATTCGAAATTCTTACGTGTTAATTTAAGTAGTTATTTCAGTTGTCGTTGTATTCTTTGAATGCGGTGTTTTTGTGTTGAGTGTTTGCTATTTTCGTACCTTATATTTCGCTAAATACCGAGTCGGTATGGATTTAGCTGTGATGCTGAGAGAGGTGAGTGAATGTACATGTACATTTATTACTTTATTGGAAGTGCAAGTTGCTTAATTTTTATATTTTGTTGCCTTTTATTGAAATAATTTGGCTCAGCTGAAGAACAGAACGCTGGTATCGTTTGCAATTTATTTTATTTTGTTGATTTGTGCACATTGCCTACATTGTGCAATTCGCTGATGTTTTTTTTAAGTTAAAACGGAACGCTGTGCACATGGCATTTTCTTGTAATTTATTTTCGTTATTTTAGCTTATTTTGTTGATTTGTGTACGTTGCCTACATTGTGCAATTCGCTGAAGTTTTTTTTAAGTTTAAAAGGAACGCTGTGCACATGGCATTTTCTTGTAATTTATTTTCGTTATTTTAGCTTATTTTGTTCATTTGTGCACGTTGCGTACATTGTGCAATTCGCTGAAGTTTTTTTTAAGTTTAAAAGGAACGCTGTGCACATGGCATTTTCTTGTAATTTATTTTCGTTATTCTAGCTTATTTTGTTTATTTGTGTACGTTGCCTACATTGTGCAATTCTCAGATGTTTTTTTTAAGTTAAAACGGAACGGTGTGTACATGGTATCGTTTGTAATTTTAATGCCCTTTTAAAAAAAATTCCTTCTTTCTGGGATGCCATTTTGGTTACGTTTTCGCGGAGCGTGTCGGGAAGGTTATGTAACGGCATAAAATGTGTAAGTATTACAACATAAAATGTAAATAATTAATTTAAAGGTAACTGACAAATATTTTAATGATCGTAATGTTCGTTTTGCATATTATTTTATTATATTTTTGTGGCAACAGTTTCCATACTAATTTATGGTTTAGAATTCTATGTTTTGTTTACAATAGGTTTTCGCGGAGCGTGTCAGGAAGGTTGCAATTAATTGCAAAGACGTTTCGCAGAAACGTGCCGAATTGGCAATTTTCAAAACATCGCCGAGCAGTGGGCTAAAGCGCATTTTCACCGAAAGTAGCTTTGCCAAAATATGAATTTAGTCTTTCGTATCTAGATGCATTTTGATAGGTATTTTGTTTGAGGAAAAAATAAATTGCACATAGTATACCATCTGTAAATATGTTTAAAAATTAATAATATACTTTGTATGTATAATATACTTTGTACAGAACTGCTGCGAAATGAACAAAAGCTTGCCTTTAAAGTTATAAAACATAACTGTGTAAGTTATGGATTGAATATACGAGACTAAATTGTAAGCAAAATACTTAGAGTAGATTGTCAAAATCGAGAGACAACTTTAGAAACGGACACATCCTGTGTACTTTTATAGTTTGGTTTTGATATCTGATGATGGAACAATTTAATACATGGCTACGTGTGGGCTATATCTCGTATGCAATGTTATTGTAGTAAATTTTCTTCTTACAGTTTTCTATAAAGGCTGAAAACACTAATAGTTCCTGGGCAGTGCATGGATTGCTGCATTTTATTCATTTATTTTGAATTTTAATATATGAATATAGTGTCTCCTTAGGAAAGTAAAAAATAGTGCCTTTTTAGAAATTAATTTGTCCTAAGGAGAATACATTCTTAAAAGTGCCTGTATCCGTATTGTAATAGAGGCCCAAATGCGCTTTAGCCCACTGCTTGGCGGCGATTGTTTTTGAATGAGCAATAAACGCGCCAACATGGGTAACTCTGTATATCCGCGAACATGGCTGACTGGGTATTTTGAAGCTACGGAAACATGTAGTTTTCGCGCATGCGTATTTTCTATTTTATAAAGAACGGTTTTATTAGTAATGTGAGATGACGTAGCGGTTTATTCGAAATTCTCTTACGTGTTAATTTAAGTAGTTATTTCAGTTGTCGTTGTATTCTTTGAATGCGGTGTTTTTGTGTTGAGTGTTTGCTATTTTCGTACCTTATATTTCGCTAAATACCGAGTCGGTATGGATTTAGCTGTGATGCTGAGAGAGGTGAGTGAATGTACATGTACATTTATTACTTTATTGGAAGTGCAAGTTGCTTAATTTTTATATTTTGTTGCCTTTTATTGAAATAATTTGGCTCAGCTGAAGAACAGAACGCTGGTATCGTTTGCAATTTATTTTATTTTGTTGATTTGTGCACATTGCCTACATTGTGCAATTCGCTGATGTTTTTTTAAGTTAAAACGGAACGCTGTGCACATGGCATTTTCTTGTAATTTATTTTCGTTATTTTAGCTTATTTTGTTGATTTGTGTACGTTGCCTACATTGTGCAATTCGCTGAAGTTTTTTTTAAGTTTAAAAGGAACGCTGTGCACATGGCATTTTCTTGTAATTTATTTTCGTTATTTTAGCTTATTTTGTTCATTTGTGCACGTTGCGTACATTGTGCAATTCGCTGAAGTTTTTTTTAAGTTTAAAAGGAACGCTGTGCACATGGCATTTTCTTGTAATTTATTTTCGTTATTCTAGCTTATTTTGTTTATTTGTGTACGTTGCCTACATTGTGCAATTCTCAGATTTTTTTTTTAAGTTAAAACGGAACGGTGTGTACATGGTATCGTTTGTAATTTTAATGCCCTTTTAAAAAAAATTCCTTCTTTCTGGGATGCCATTTTGGTTACGTTTTCGCGGAGCGTGTCGGGAAGGTTATGTAACGGCATAAAATGTGTAAGTATTACAACATAAAATGTAAATAATTAATTTAAAGGTAACTGACAAATATTTTAATGATCGTAATGTTCGTTTTGCATATTATTTTATTATATTTTTGTGGCAACAGTTTCCATACTAATTTATGGTTAAGAATTCTATGTTTTGTTTACAATAGGTTTTCGCGGAGCGTGTCGGGAAGGTTTGCAATTAATTGCAAAGACGTTTCGCAGAAACGCGCCGAATTGGCGATTTTCAAAACATCGCCAAGCAGTGGGCTAAAGCGCATTTTCACCGTAATAGATAACCCTCAATTGTTTTACTATAATAAATTATTCTGGTTTTTCAATGAAGCCAACCATATTCAGGCAAGTAGCATGTCTTTCGTCAGACTTACCAGCTACTGAGTCGCTGAACACTGGTAATTTGAGGTTCAGATCCTGCGAACGGGCTGGCTGCATGAGTGCTTTCATGATTTTCTCGATGTGTAACGTGTGTATATGAGCCAGTTACCCATAGTAAATTCTCCTTGAAGGCATCCCTTTCCTTAGGCAAGTAGTCCTCGAGGCTCTGTCACAATCACATAAACCTAAACAATATTTCATCATAATCACTGAATTAAATAAAAAAAATTTATTTGATTATTTGTGTCTTTTGATATTTATTAGAACTTCAGTTCTGTCCACACTGTACAGTAATATATTGTGAAAACTCTTTGCTGCCATTGGTAGAACACAGAGTCTGCATTCCCAGTGCAATCTTTTCTGGTCCTAAATTCTGCTTGGTACCTTCCTAGACTGTAAAAATTTTCCTGACCCTAAATTCTGCCATTCAGTACCTCCACTAAATTCTAAAAACTTTGCCATTTCTAAATATTGCTGCTGGTTGCTTCCCTAAATTCTAAAAGTTTTGCCATTCTTAAATTATGGTGCCCAGTGCGACTGCACTAGTGGCACCAGTTCTTGCACCAAGCCCAATAGTTTGATGTGTAGTAGAAGCTATGGAGACAGATGTGAAATCCTCAGGACTATTTTGTGTAAATTAAATAATTGAGCCTTTTAACAGGATTTTACTATGTGAGTTAAAAATTTCAAAGTAATTTTTGACGTGATAAATTAGATTTTTGTGTACCAACATGAAGGGTATGGTTTATATCTTATCCTAGTTCAAGGGCTTTAAAAAGGTAAAAAATTCAAATTTGAAATTGGTATTTTTAAAAGTAATTTTATTCTTATTTTGGTACTTACATATTATCCCATCGACAGCCAAATAGTGCAATTTAGCACCAAATTTAGGTAATCACTTCCTTTCAAATTCTACAGTAATGATTGGCAACTGTTACCAAAATTTCTACAAATGTCAAATGGGATAATACTTCAGTACCTTTTAGCTCAAAGGGCATTATCCCAGAAGAGCTGTTAATTTCATTTTGGCATTTTGCATTGAAAACTTTAAAAGGCTGTGTCACTTTTCAAATTGTTGCCACCAAAAATTGCCCTATATTATATTTAAAGAAATTAAATAATGAAGGATATCCATAAATGTATGTATTTTTTCTCACATTGAGATAGAACAACGGTACCTAAAACCGTAATGTAATCCTCAACCCAAATATGGGCATTTGGAATTTGATTTGTTATCTATTTTGTATTTTGTAAAACTTTAACGGATTTCTGATTAACAAACACAACGATTTCAAAGTGAGCAATGTCAACATGGACGAGTAAAAAAAGATTTTTGATGCTCAGCGCTGGAGACTGTATCAAAAATTTTATGAATTGGAAATTCTAAAGATAAACTCTTTTAAAATTATTTTGTGATATTGCTGTTGAATTGAATTTTATGGTTTATGTGCAAAGAACAGGATATTTAAAAAATAAAGGTAACACATAAAATGTTAAAAAAAGGCCCCTTTGGGCATAATATAAAATCTGAAAACTTTCAGATTTTTATGCTTTTTAACATTTTGCATGAAAAGTATATTTGCTTTTGGTATTACTTTGGTAGACAGGCATACAGGTTTTTTGCAAAAAAAAATTACATTTGGTAGATGATAATCAATATGAATTATGGCAACCCATTGTTGGACTAAGGATTTATGGTAACCCATAGTTTTAGCGCTGAAGTGTTTGACATCATTTAATTTTTGTATTTTATAATAAAAAAATGGGCCCAAATGCGGTTTAGCCGACTGCTCGGCGGCGATTGTTTTTGAATGACCAATAAACGCGCCAACATGGGTAACTCCGTATATCCGCGAAGATGGCTGACTGGGTATTTTGAAGCTACGGAAACATGTAGTTTTCGCGCATGCGTGTTTCCTATTTTATAGAGAACGGTTTTATTGGTAATGTGAGATGACGTAGCGGTTTATTCGAAATTCTGACGTGTTAATTTAAGTAGTTATTTCAGTTGTCGTTGTATTTTGTGTGTTGAGTGTTGGCTATTTTCGTTCCGTATATTTCGCGAAATACCAAGCCGCTATGGATTTAGCTGTGATGCTGAGAGAGGTGAGTGAATGTACATGTACATTTATTACTTTATTGGAAGTGCAAGTTGCTTAATTTTTATATTTTGTTGCCTTTTATTGAAATAATTTGTATCAGCTGAAGAACAGAACGCTGGTATCGTTTGCAATTTATTTTATTTTGTTGATTTGTGCACATTGCCTACATTGTGCAATTCGCTGATGTTTTTTTTAAGTTAAAACGGAACGCTGTGCACATGGCATTTTCTTGTAATTTATTTTCGTTAATTTAGCTTATTTTGTTCATTTGTGTACGTTGCGTATATTGTGCAATTCGCTGAAGTTTTTTTTAAGTGTAAAAGGAACGCTGTGCACATGGCATTTTCTTGTAATTTATTTAGTTATTCTAGCTTATTTTGTTTATTTGTGTGCATTGCCTACATTGTGCAATTCTCAGATTTTTTTTTAAGTTAAAACGGAACGGTGTGTACATGGTATCGTTTGTAATTTTAATGCCCTTTTAAAAAAAATTCCTTCTTTCTGGGATGCCATTTTGGTTACGTTTTCGCGGAGCGTGTTGGGAAGGTTATGTAACGCATAAAATGTGTAAGTATTACAACATAAAATGTAAATAATTAATTTAAAGGTAACTGACGAATATTTTAATGATCGTAATGTTCGTTTTGCATATTATTTTATTATATTTTTGTGGCAATAGTTTCCATACTAATTTATGGTTTAGAATTGTATGTTTTGTTTACAATAGGTTTTCGCGGAGCGTGTCGGGAAGGTTGCAATGAATTGCAAAGACGTTTCGCAGAAACGCGCCGAATTGGCGATTTTTTCAAAATCGCCAAGCAGTGGCCTAAACCGCATTTTCACCAAAAAATGAAATTAAATTGCTTTTTTTGAAAACCTAAATACATTTTATTTATGATTTTGAATATTCATACTCGTTAAAAGATGATATCAAAACAAGGAACACTTCTATTATGCGGACTGGATTCAGAAATATATGCATGTTTGTATATGCATATGTGTGTATTTATACATACATGCACACACATAAGTACATACATAGATATATGCATACATGAACTCATAGATCCATCTGCACATACATGCATACATACACTGGTTATCATAAATTATGGAAAAATCACAAAAGTCACGATTACTGAAAAAGTTACATGTAGAATTTTATGAAACTTACCCACAATATACATGACATAGTAAGGTATTAAATAACATAAAAAGAAATTGCCAGACAATTATGGCAGTACAGAAATTAGCACATGTAAAAAACGAACAAATCAAAGGTGTCAGTTTGCTATAGGAAAAGTACCTTCAATATGGAATATGATCGTCTCTAGAAGCAATACAGCACATACAGCGGTGTGTGATGCTTTCAATTATGCGATCTATCAGTTCCATAGGAAGCGAGAACCATTGCTCTTGCAAAGCAGTTGCAAGCATGGCAAAGGTCTGAGGGAGTGGATTGACAGCAGCTAGACGTCTCTGTAAAGCATCCCAAACGTGCTTGATAGGATTCAAGTCCGGGGATCAAGCTGGCCATCCATGCACATAATTGTTTCCTGTTGGAGATAATCATCTATGATGCTTGCATTGTCGTCTTGTGACAGGAAAGCATCACCTATTGCCCCGGTATATGGACACACATAAGTATCAAGGATGTCATCTCTATAAACCTGAGCATTCACGGTTCCCCTTGGAAAGACATGGAGGTCTGTGCGTCCACCCAAAGAGATGCCACCCCAAACACAGACACTGCCTCTTCCGTATGCATCTCTTTCACGGGTGTTTGACAGATGATAATGGGTTCCAGGTTCTCTCCATATCAAATAATGCCTACTATCGCTTTCTAGACTAAATTTGGACTCATCCCTAAAGAGAACAGTCCTCCATTGATCAGGCGTCCAGTGGACATGTTGTCGTGCCCACTGCAAATGGTCCTTCCTATGATGTGATGTGAGCAGTACACAGATGGCTGGTTGCTTCGCATACAGACCACCTTCGTGAAGCCTTCTATGCACAGTTGACGTTGAGACCAACCTCCCTGTGGCTGCAGCAAGGGAGGATCTAAGAAGAGTCAGGTTCTATTCCTGCGTGTACATAATGTCAAATGTGGGTCATCGGCACTCGTCATAGCAGTTGGCCGTCCTTGTTAAACCTCCTAGATGCCGAATCTGTGGTTTGAAATTGCCTCCAAAGTCTATGAACCAAAGAAGGAATCACATTTAGCCATCTGGCCACTTCTGTTTGACTTTGTCCTGCCTCTAGTCTCCCGATGGCTCTTCATTGTAGTTCTACAGGCAAATGATGCCTGGAGGTCATTGTTATGAATTGGCTATCTCAGATTTCTGATGCCACTATCACAATGAAATATGTGGGCTTGCTCTCAAACATGGACCGTTTTGCTCCTTGTAGATGACGTATTCCGAGTGCAGCGCCAGTAATTTGCATATTGCAGTTTTACTCAGCTACTCTTACTTGGCAATATATTCACATTTTACATGGTTTGGCTTTTTTTTTAGGGAGTTATCACTATTTTTGTGATTTTTCCTTAATTTATGATAACCAGTGTATATACATTTCTGAATCATGTCCCGATGACAGAAGAGTACCCATCAGAGATAGGAAATTGCTTCAAACTATAGAAAAAGTGTTTTGTTAATTTGGTTTTTCGTAGTTATATGGCCTAAATTTTTTTATATGCCAAGTTGTTATCGACATTATTGCCCAGGGGCATGGTTACTTCTCACATGTACTTTTTGATTATCATGGGTTAGCCTATATTTAAGGGTGTCCTTTGGATTATTGTGCAGTTGTTGTTTCATTTATGGTAACCTGAGTGGTTGAACATTATGGAAACCCCATTGTGATGGGATTGGTTGCGTGATTGCAGTGAATTTGACTGATGGGAAGATATTTGTTGGATGTCAGTTAGGATGTATGTCGCATATTGTGTGCTGTGCATCGTAAAATGGCTGCCAGTGATAAAGTGGGTATTTGGTGGTATAGAACGAGAGATCAGAAGGTGGTTTTGGACAGAAGAAAGGAAACTGTTGGATGTAATTCAATGCAATTATAAGTGTCCTGTTTGTGTGAATTAAATGCATGTGGTTGAACATCAGAGGATTTTTTTACTCTTATTTTTGTGAATTTATATGGTGATGCCAGTATACAGATGTTAGATAATTTTAGAAAGTTTTTGAATGCTGTTAAGGAATTTTGTTTGCTTGAAGGCACAAAGATTTCTAAATAAGGTAAGTGGATATTTCCTTTGTGTAGTGCTTAGATGCTATAAGGAATTTCCTTTTTAGTCCAAAGGGATTTAGTCCCGAAGGACTATTACTGTTGTTTGGGCGTTTTGCGTCGTTTCACAAAAATGTCCGATTCACTTTTCAATTTAGTGCTAATGTTTCTTTATAAAGATGGAATTGCTTCTTCCATTGTTTAATCAAAGTTAGTTCCTCTGCACAACAGTAAATAAAACATTGCATTGTTACAAACATTATTTTGAAATCTTTGAACCAATTGTCAAAAATATATCATGTTCCTTCATTTGTAACTTTTCACATTGCATTTCGAAATGCTATCATTGATATTGTTTTATTTAATGATCATTTTCACATATTCAGATGGGAGGTAAAGGGTCTTTTTTGAAAGAAAGATGTAACATCTTCCTCAAGTCTTTGTGAATCGAACGCTTTTTAATTTCTTTTTAAAAAGAAAGTTTGTTGACATGTAGAGTGCTCAGAGCTTTTCTAATGATGAGAGAAGTATGAGTGATCTTGGATTATTAAAATTTATATGAAAATGAAAATGTGATAATTTGAGGTTTACTCAAAACTCTTCTCATCACGGGCAAATAAATAATTGTGGTTAGGATTGCTGGCCATAATGGTTTTCATTGGGGACACTCTTCATGCCATTTCTGAAACAGAGGCCACAATAGTAAGGAAATATAATTAAAAAAATTTTTTTTAAAGTACAAAGTGTTTTTTAATACTGTTTGCATATTTTGCTTTTACAATTTCTGTATTTTATTTTTCATAGGAAGAAATGCAAAACACCAAAGAGCATGATGATTCTTCTGATCGTAAGTTTAGGAAAACACTTAATGTGACAATTATCAATAACTTCTTGGATTTGGAAAAGTGTATGTGATGTTTTTTTATTATAAATTCCTATTATACGCAAATAACATATTATAACCTATTATACACAAATAACTAATATTATTTTGTTTTGGTATAAAAGGATGTAGTTGCAAATTTAAATATTATAGCATATTATAAATTCTGTTTATATTGTTCTGTTTTTGATATCCGTTTTTAATTCTTATGCTATGTTATTTATAGCTTAGCTCAATGTGCACAAACATATTAGTTTATGTGGTAGCCTGTAATTCAGAAATTACCAACCTTAAGTTTGATTTCTAAATAAAAGCTTCACTGTATTGCATCACATAACAAATCAGCATGCACAAAATTAAAGAATTCTGTTTGAATATTTATCATGAAATTGGTCCTTACAAATTTCTGTTAAAAGTAGGCTCTTTTGTAAGCTTTATAATAATTGTTTAAGTTATAATAATAATTATTATTTATTTGTGTTGTATTTCATAACAGTGAGTAAAATTTGAGTGTATGAAAACTTTAATGAACTAACTTTGAGCTGTTATGTCACACCTTTAACCCTTTCATTGTTATGGAGGTAAAATTCCATATAGAAGAGTGGCTTATTCATTATGCATGAAAATTTCTGTCAGCCTTTAAAATATACGATTTGGGGTTAGATGTATGTTGGAAGAAAAGGAATCAAGATGCAAAGTGAGAGAGTAATTTCTTTTTAATTATAATCAAGAAAATACCATTTGCTCATGACATTTTGAGGAGCTTCAAAGTTTCAGGGGTAAACCCATAATGGAGTGTTAAATATCACTAGAATTCCATTAAATTAACATTGTTTC
>KK115595.1:67970-107834 GCA_000611955.2 Stegodyphus mimosarum
CTTTATTTCTTTACTGATATTTTTTCAGCAGCTTAATGCACGAAAATACTAGGCATTATTTATATTTTGTTATTTTAAAAAAATATTTTGTAATTTTATATATATATATATATATATATAGGAAAAACTGAGTTTAAGAGTAGTAGAAATTTTGATTATTCTATTTGAGGAAAAAGGTATAGTGTATATTTAAGATGCCTTAATAATAAAAGAAAATTTAGCGTAGTCAAAGATGTCAATCTAAGCTTTTTGTATAGGATGTTAAAACTTGTTAAAACAGTGGCATAATCATTGAAATGAAAGAAGCAATGAAAAAATAATAAATTAATCAGCTCTATTTAATGTTTCAAACAAAATTTGTCAAATTTGTCACGTTATATTACATATAGCAGTACCATATACAAAATTCCAATGGTCTGCGGCTGATTATTTTTGGGTTATGCAGGATACATATTGTTATGGATTGCATATTTATTTAGAATTGTAATTAAAATTGCTTTATTTTCCTGTGCAACGCAGATGATTTTCGAAGAGAAAGCTACGTCAGAAAAATAAAAATAAGAGAACGCGTGCATTTAATATTTAATAAATAAATATCTCGTAATTACTGTTGCCATCAAGAAAAATCTAGAAAAATCGAGGTTGTTCTAGTGATAATTAAAAAGCTTATAAAAGCCAAATTGAAACACGTCATCTCAAGTGTAGTTGTAGCCGTTTAAAGTGAACTGCTGTTTGTTTACCTCATGCTGTAGCAATTTCACTGTGAGATAGAATTAGTTTATCTGTTTTGAATTGAGTTTTGCTAAATGTTTGAGATATTGTGATATTGTGCGAATATCTCTGAAGAAATATTTTAGCATTTTAATTTATTTCTTGTGGAAAGAATAAATTTTGTTAACTTTTTAACGTCTTGTGCATTCAATCCATAACGAACCCGTACGTATGCACGCAACATATTTTGATTCCCGAAATATTTTTTCGAACAGATTTGAGTTAATATCAGTCTGGATATATATATATATATATACGAGGGTAAGTTGAAAAATAAGTTTCCCCTGTCGACTGTGGCCAAGGTTGTGTATGAAAGTCAAAAAATAGAATGAGACATTAAAGATATGAAATACCTTTATTTTATTATTCTCGTACGAGTACGTTGAGACATTTGTCATATCGCTTAATAAGCTTCAAAAAGTCCTCCAAGAAAAATTCAGGGCTTTGTATATGGAAGAAGCGTTGAACGACTATGGGCGAAAGGTGACACAGCAAGAAAACGCGCAAGTCACCGATACACCATTGGGTAGAGGTCGCTGCAAATCAAGCAGATGGCGCTGTAGCAGTGCCTGCGCAAAGCGAAGACCAGCCTTTCATTTGAGCCCCGGTAGGTATGGAGAGAAGGTGCGTTTTGAATTCGTGGTCAAAGGAGAAAGTGAGAGCGGTTATTCGCTATGAATGGGCACGTGGACTATCAGGAACAGAAATTCATAACCGCCTCGTGGAAGTCTATGGGCCAGGTGTGATGTCGAAGCAAATGGTGCGGATATGGTGTTGCACATTCAGTGATGGATGTCAGCAAGTGGAGAACATACCGAGAGCTGGACGGACGCGCACGGCCACTACAGATGCAAATGTCAGGAAGGTGGATGTCATGATTAGAGCGAACCGGCGTATCACCATCTATGAAGTAGCGGAAGAACTTGGAATCTCACATGAGCGAACTCAAAACATCATCCACGACATTCTTCGATACAGAAAAGTGTCAGCACGATGGGTGCCCCGACAATTGACCTCGACACACAAGGAACAACACCCGACAATTGACCTCAACACACAAGGAACAACGCATGGGGGTCAGCCTGGAACATCTCGTGCGTTACCATGAAGATGGCAATGACTTTCTGTTTCGGATTGTGACGGGGGATGAAATGTGGGTCCACCATTTCACGCCAGAATCGAAGGCCGCATCTATGGAGTGGAAACATCCGTCATCACCTGTCGAAAAGAAGTTCAAGACAACTCCCTCTGCAGCTAAAGTGCTCCTCACAGTTTTCTGGGACGCCCAAGGAGTTTTGTTGCTGGACTTTTTGGAGGTTGGAACCATCAATGCTATGCGCTACTGTGACACCCTGTCGAAATTGAAAGAGGCGATTCGGAAAAAGCGGCCTGGCCTTCTCACATCGGGCGTTCTGCTGTTGGATGACAATGCCAGACCACACTCGACGACGGCAACGCAAAACCATATTGCAACTCTTGGTTGGGAGCGCCTACACCATCCACCATACAGTCCTGATCTCGCACCAAGTGACTTCCATCTGTTTCGGCTTTGAAGAAAAATCTCGGGGGAAGGCGCTTTGGACGCAATACTGAAGTGAAACAAGCCGTTCAACACTTCTTCCATATGCAAAGCCCTGATTTTTTCCTGGAGGGCTTTTTGAAGTTTATCAAGCAATATGACAAATGTCTCAATGTACTTGGTACCTATGTGGAAAAATAAAGGTATGTCATATCTTTAATATCTCATTCTATTTTTTGACTTTCATACACAACTCTGACCACAGTCGACAGGGGAAACTTATTTTTCAACTTACCCTCGTATATACATGAATATATTTGCCATGGCCAATTTCAACAAAAAAGAGAGGTCACACTATATGGTATATTACATATAGCAGTCCCATATACAAAATTCCAATGGTCTAGGGCTGATTGTTTTTGAATTATGCAAGATACATATGTATGTACAGACTTTATGGAAAAAATCCCTTCTGAATCCATTTTAAATCCATTTTACAATCTGTTTTGGAATAAGTAGTCTTTCATTCTGTCCATATGTACAGATGGCACACAAAAAATCATTCAAATGGATTTGAGAGTGGTCAAAAAGGATACTTTCTTTGAAATATGATTCCTGAAATTTTTCCTGATCAAAATATAGGGTTATCAGGAAAGAATCATCTGAATACAAAATACGGTGGTTTCTGGTTAGTTGGACCATCAGGAAGCGATCGTTTTGGTCCTAATAATTGGCTGGTCCAATTACACGAACGTGTCCTATGTTGTAAGACGGGACATGCTATATGTAGGAAACAGTAAATGTACATGTAAATCATGTACTAAAATGTAATTATGACCTTTGTTATGCGGTACACACGTATGGCGAACATACATGTACAAACAAGAACTACAGTCGAACCTTTTTCATTGAGAAAATTAATTTAGAAATAAGTTCTAAGAAATGATCTCCACAATACTCAGCATGCGAAGCACAGTAAAAACAAGTTCTTACCAAGTTCCAGTCAACCTTTGAAGAACTTATCCAATGTGATCTGACACGTTCTCTTGATGGATTGCACGTGAACAAAATTGCCACAAACATCTAATGCAGTATCAACTTATTAGTGGCATCATCATCATCACTTTCTTTGTCTTCCGATGCTGTCGTGTGTTTTGCTGCAATTCGAGCAATAATTGCAGTGTCGTAATCTTCATTTTCATTGTAGCATTGAAGCTCGTTATCGATGGATAACAATTTTTCGCAATTTTGTACCTGTTGAAGTTCTACATGTCCGTCATTATTTTCACTTTCAATAAGCGTCTCCACATCCATCTCCAAAACCAAACGCTTAAAGCCGCAGTATGGAAAACAGTTCTGAATTGTCTCACTGCTCACTTTTCTCCAGCTGTCGGCAGCCATAAATGTAACTGCTTGTGAGATGTTGACCTTTGCACTGACTTTGCTGGCTTTTGATGATGAGGTTAGCAAACTTTCTTCAATTGCTTCAAGTATATAATTAACCAACCTTGCACAATAAAGGGTCTCCAAATTTTTTATGATGCCTATGTCCATTAGCTGGACCAAAGCTGTAGTTGTGGGAGGTAGAAATTCCAGTTAGATGTTCTTTAAGCAATCTAAATGAGGATGTGCTGCACAATTGTCAAGAAGAAGCATCATTTTCTCAACTGGCGTTGTAGCTTTCTGTTCCAGTCCTTCAGCCATTGTTTAAAAAGTTCAGAGGACATCCACGCATTTCTGTTCACATGATACACAACTGGTAAACTGTCCAACCTGTCATGCGCTTTAAGGAATTCCTGTCCTTTGATAAAGCATTCTCCTGGGAAGCACAGCTACAGATCCTCCCATATGTCGCGGACCACCTATACATCAGCTGTGCACGGCTGACTTGTGGCTTCTGTTTCTTATTTGCTCTCACGTTTTTTGGTTCAATTAAGCAGAATTTTGGCCCAAATAAGCGAATAATATTAGACTTACGTACATAGGATTTGTTTCGAATCTTTAGGATTCAGTCTAAAAAAGCGGCTGGTCCAATCAACTGGATTAGACTGTATAATATTCTCCAAATTTTTTCTTTACAATGGCATATTATTGGCAAACAGAAAGTTGCCAATAATATGCCATTGTAAAGAAAAAAGTGTTAAATTTTTTCGGCAAGTGTTCGATATGACTTCCTTGAGTCACCCATATAATATCAATGCGATAAAGCATTTCCTGTCAAACATGTTGTAATGCTTCACTGTTAACTGTTTGTAAAGCATCACAAATACATTCTTTAAGTTCGGGCAAAGGTGGCATGAACACAAGGTCTTTGACATATCCCCAAAGGAAGAATTCAGATCGGGTTAAGTCAGGTGACCTAGGAGGGTAGCTGTGTGGGACCAAATTATTGGCTGCGCTGCGATTAATCCAATGATGTAGTAGTTCTATGTTTAGAAATTTAGGAACCTCCAGTTGCCAATGGGAAGGTTGGAAAATGAAATTTTGCTTATCTTCCTTCAACTGAGGGAGTGCCAAATTTCCAGCATACCAAGATAGGCAATATCACTCACCAAAAAGGGAGATACTACATAAAAGACGTTTACTTTTGGGGAATCCCTTACATGTTCAATGTAGGCATGGGAATTTTCCGATCTCTAAATTCACATTATGGCAGTGTACTAATGCCACTTAATTGTAAGGTGGCTTTATCTCTAAATATGAGTCGATTGTAAAAATGTTCATCTTGCATAGCTTCATCCATGAAATGGCAGTAATTTATACATTTCAACTTATCACTGGGCTTCAATGCTTGCATGCTTTGCATTTTGTAAGGTTTAAAATGCTATTTTTTTCCAACACAGTTCAAAAAGTATACTGAGGTATCCTAAGTTCATGACTAGCATCAACCATCGATTTCTTCGGACTATGTCAAAAAGTCTTTTGCGTTTTTTCAACTTTCTCTTCTGAAACATCTGATTGCTCTAGACTTGTGCCTTTACACAGGCATCCAGTTTCCTGGAACTGGTTGTACCATCTTCTGATACTATGAGATGTCGGTACTTTATTCGTATAGTACTTTTTCCTAAATTCACACAGAACAGTGATTACTGACTGACTTCTTGCAAAAGAGAGCACTCTGAAAGCATTCTCCTGTTTAGCTTCATTTCCACTTCTTTTCAAAATTTCAAAAACAGTGTAATGTCAACATATTGTGAAAACACTATGTTACAGAATAAAAATTGTAACAGTTTTCCTTTACAGTGGCATATTAAATATAATATTCTGTTTGTAATTAGGCCCACCAGCGGCCGAGCGGTAAAGACGCTGAACACTGGTAGTTCGGTCCGAGGTTCGAATCCCGCGAACGGGCTGGCCGCATGGGCGTTTTCGTGGTTTTCCCCATGTGTAACGTGTATATGAGCCAGTTTCTCTTAGAAAGTCCTCCACGAAGGCATCCCTCCCTTTAGGCAGATAGCCCTCGTGTGCTTTGCCATAATTAAATAACCTAACCTGTTTGTAATTATGGGAAATATTAAGTCTTGTAATCAGAGGATTTTTTCCCTGATAATCCTATACTTCCTTTACTCCGTACAAGAAAGAAAAAATAATTAAATAGTATATGGTAAAGATTTAATTGTATCTAAATGCTGGATGACTTTCATATTTTATGTTATAAACAGTAACATGTTATTTAGTTACTTATAAATCTTTGTGTTGGTGAGACATTTTGAAGTTTACATAGGAGTTAGTAATCATATCATTCCCTGACTTTATGTAAATTTTGTTAGAAACTTTCAGTTTGTGACTACCATTTAACAAAGAAGAAACTAATGGAAAAATATTGTAAAAAAGCTAAATATCTTGCATAGATATTTCAGATTTTATTAAATTATGCAGTGTAGTTCTATTAATTACATAAAACTCTGCTTTACTTGCGACCTTTTTTCCTCCCAAAGAAACAAACTTAACCTCTTCACAATTCTGTATTCCTGTGATGGCTTGTCATGGAGACATCCATGACAAGCCCGATGGGCAACCACCCTAGATTGCTATAGCCTCTTATCTGTCCTTCTAAAGGATGCAAATATGTAAGAGATTGCATTCCTCCTCATTAACCTTTAACCTTTAGAAGTAAAAAAATCTGTATTTCATAATTACCTTCTTGTCTGCATGAGATTTAGAAAAAAGAAGTACTTTTTCAGTAAACAGCACTGCCTCTTAATAAATTTTATTTATTGATTGATCAATTTATTGTTTTATTATTTATTTCTGTATTGATCAGATCAATTTACAAATGAGCATAATTTCCTTTACCATTAGGTTTGGCTATTTGAATATGGCAGGGTGCCTGAGAGCTGTCTAAGGAAAGGGGTTCTTTTGGAGGACTTTCTCTTTAGCCATCAGGAGCTAGATAATCATGCTGTTTGAAAACTTAAAATTTTTTGTTGAGTTAATGAAAATGAGAAAAGAATATTTATTTTGATATTGTGTATTTATTTTGATAATGACTATAATCTATTACAAATTTTGAATCTTTTCTGCTATCAGGACCTTTTTCAGAAATGCAGTTATGTATGTATGTTGGTGTGTATACACAAATATGCATATGTTTGTATGTACAGTCTGTCTATCATATGAAAACTATAGCCAGTTAGTCTGCCACTATCTGTTTCCTTAGAAATGAGCCTTGACCCATTTTTCATATGGGTGTCTTGAAGATTTACTTTTCAGTTTGTCATCTTGGCACATTTAAGTTGAATTGGCGATATTCACTTTTTGTTTTAGTTTCAAGTAAAATGCTTGTTGACCCTTTGTCATCGACTCCGACATCCAATTTCTAAAAATGAAAATTCGGTGATGTAAATAAAGCTTTTGCAGCCAAGAAATGATCTTTGATTTTGCCACGTGAAATAGTCGCTGAATTTGCTGTCCCTTTAGATGTACAATGAGTAAAAATAGATTTAAACTCTGTGTTTATTTTTGAAGAAAAGTTTTAATTCTTACATTTAAAAATCATACTATTATTTACTTTAATGCTTGTGCTTTAGTAATGTCGTTCTATTATTTTTCTTAATTACATAATTTTCTCTTAATTTGCTGTTTGTGCTTTAATAATGACCAAAAATTTCATCATTAAATGTATAGGGAATCATCTGAAAGTAAAAGGTTTATTTACATATCATGCTCTCAATAAATACTTTTTGCGAACATTACTTATTTTCCCATACCTTCAGACTAAACCAAAAGCTGGTCAGTTTAATGAGAAAAGGAAGCAGGGAAGTTGAATTAAAATCTAAGCTGCTTTCACCTTAATTACCAGTGGCTTGGTTTATATGATTATGGAAAGCCTCAAAAGTTATATGCCGAAGGGGAGGGATGGCTTCTTGGAGGACTTTCTAAGGGAAACTGTCTCATACACACATGGGGAAAACTATGAAAATGTCAATGCAGCCAGCCCGTTTACGGGATTCGAACCTTGAACTGAACTACCAGTGTTCAGTGATTTTACCGCTCGGCCACTGGTGAGCCTCTTAATTACCAGTACCCATGTGTGTATTATGCTGATTTCTATAGACACTGTAATAGCAAGTAATATAATACAATTTTAAAATCAGAACAAAGTTAAGGTCTTTTAAATTATTCAGTTACCTATTTTATATTTTAAATTATACAAAATTTTTATAAATTTATATTTTTAATTTATACAAAATTTGGGTTTTAGAACTGCAGCTAGCTTTGTTGCATTAACATAATTTTGTATTATTTTCATAACAAAATGAAACTTATTTATTTTTCATTGAAGATTAAAAATTCATTTTTACACGAAGTAATGGCTTATGGGTCCCCAAAAACATAATAATGGGAAATGAAACAACCATACAGAGTTCTTTATTATCCACAAGGGGGGTTTCACTTCTGCCAAAGGCTCATTGTTGCCCACTTTTGGTAGTCTTTTGTTTATATTGTGCCAAAGAAAATACTGAATCTAGAAATATCCTCATAACATGAGATGGCTATCAAAAGATGCAGAAGGATGCCTTCGTGGAGGACTTTCAGTGAGAACATGGCTCGTATCCACATTACACATGTGATAAACCACGAAAACTCCCATGCAGCCAGTCACCAGAACTGGAGCCAAATTGAACTACCAGCATTCTGCCTTACTTTGTTAATAATCTTATCCACTCTGGCCAAAATAATTTAACATTTAAGGTATTCATAGAGTTGTTCATAGTTCTCTGAATCACTGTCACAGGATTCCATTTCTTTTGCAGAAGAATCGAAATTGCTGCTCCAATTTGAAATATTAATTCATCCACTATCTCTTCTAGAAGTTCGTCCTTGTCCCAATAAGAATTTTCAAGTTTTTCTACTTGCAGTGCGCCTGCCGTTCTTGAGAAGTGAATTCATCCAAGGCTTTTTGTGTTAAATTTTTCGGATTTTCTGAACTTAAGTCCCCAGTTGCATTCCTTTCCCTAATCAGTCTTTCAACTGTTGTCCAAACATATTCAGTTGCATTTAGATCACAGTGGTAAAGACGGAGACACACAACATGATGCCCATTTTTTTTTATGTTGTTAATTTTATAGACTACTTTTTTAGGACAATTGCATTCTATTAAGTTGAACAGTTCTGCTTTTAGAATTTTGGAATCACAGCATATTGTTTTTCTCATCAGCCAGTTTACCATTGCTTGCTTTATAACATGTTTCGTGGGTGTCAGATCTTCAACTTTTGCATGATACAGAACACTATCCATGTGTACCACGCTTTGGGCTCATAAATTTGGAAGAAGCTTTTCCAACACCCATTTTTCAAAATTTTCATACTTCATTTGCCGATGGTAATTCTCGCTTTGAACTGATGCCTTTTATACAAGTTGAGCAACTGGAACAAATCCTGCAGGAGAACCAGCATGGACAACAACCAGTCTATTTTTTTAACTGGCATTCATTTGTGCACCCAAAACCGTATCATGCTGCCAGCATTTCTTAAATGTTAAATTGCTATCGATCTATGTTTCACTGATGTAAACGATGTGGCATTTACTTGCCCTGAGTTTTCTCATTTTTTGCAGATAATTATTCCTCAAAAATATAATATCAGGTCTTTTGATAAGAATTTTTGTTTTGTTAATGCATTTCTTCCAGTGAAAATTCATTGAATGCAAAACTTTACACAAAGTATCATTTTGTTATGGGAAGTGTATTTTGCCTTAACATAGGCAGTAATTTTCACATGGATGGCACTTTTGTTTCTTTGATGTAAAAGTCTTGTATTGTCTGCCATATAACACATTTGTCAAAATTGTGAATTTCACACTTTTGATCAGTGGAGCTTTTATGTTTCTTTCTAGGTGTATTTAGAAGTTTATTTTCATTCATTGTCAATACTTTGTGCTTAATTTTTTAATTGTATACTTCGATACTCCAGTAGCTTGTGATGTTTTCTTCAAAACTTAAGGGAGAGGAATTACTGAAGAGTTTGCAGAAGCTTCAGAAGTGCAAAATTCTGCGACATTGTAAACGATTCGACTTGCCTGATACTTTAAAGGTTGACCTTTCTTAAACTGAAAGAGCATTTTTTAAAATTGGCAATTATTAAAGCACTACAGAAGTCAAGCTAAATAGAACCAATTTTAAACAAATACCAGTACAAAAGATATAACAATGAGAATGAAAATAGCTAAAAATAATAATATGAGGTTTAAAAGAAAAGATGTGCAACTGGAATGAAACCAAGAAGACAAATTATAAACTCAGCCAACAGTCGCCAAAAACAAAATAACAATAAAGCAACCTTTGGTTCATCCCTATTTGAAATATACTAGTCATGTTGCTATAGCAACCACCGCAGTGTCTGGCGGGAGCTGTTTTTCTCATAGACAGACAGTACATACATGCATGCATAATGCACACATTCATATATAAATTTCTGAATCTGGCCTCATAACAGAATAGTATCCAAATTACCTACAATAATTCATTTATATTAGTTAGTACCTGGGGTTATCTGGAGTAGGAAACTGCAGTAAGCACCAAAAATGATGATAACTTGCAGATAAATGTTTGCCTTTCCACAGCTGCAAACTGTCTTGGTTTATAACCTAAGAAAAATGTTACCCACCAATAACCAGAATTTATTGAATAAATGACAATGAAATTGTGAAATTTCTCTTCCCCCCCCCCCACTTCTAGTGATTTTTCACCTCAATTTTTCTTAAAAAATTTTATTTGATCTGAATTGTCTTAATCTATTAACTTTTTTGAAGACTCAAATCATGTTTAATTAGTCAATATCTGTTGTTAATTTTGTTTTACATCAATATATAGTATATAACTGTGTTTATCCTCACAATAATTCATTGTTCAATAGTTATGTTCATTGTATTTAAAAGTCCTTTGGTAAATAAAAGTTTTCCTTTTCTGCTCAAGATTTTCTCAGTTAAAAGTGTAATGAAATTACAAAATGAAATTAGCCAAAGAATATAAAATTTATGTTAAATATTAATAGAGTTTGCATCAGAATCATGTTATAAATATACCAATAATCTAAAGCATGTATTTAAAAATGAATTCAAGTCAGTTAGGAGCTCTTTTGAAATTGTGCTATGGTGCAGCGTGAAGACCTCTGGAAACTCTTGGTAAGAATCTCTGAATTATTAATGTTTAAAGGTTGGCAGCTTTGCAACCATATTCTTAATTTAGTTGTTTAATCTAAGTTAAGACAAGATAAATAAGAAATTATTTGTTCCCAGATCTTGACACCGCAGTGGTTTAGATATTGCATTAGAACCTAAGAGATGATGATTTAAAACCCGTGCAGTGGATTATAGTTCATTGTTGAAGAAAACGTTTTACTGCCTTAAAGCTAAGTTGCAGGCAATAGCTGGTTGCAGCCAACAGAAATAAGAAAATTTAGCCAGTACTTCCGCAGTTACCCTGCAATAGCTGACACTCATATTGGCACCAAAGTTATATTGTTGTTTATATTAGCTGCCAATACTGAATAATCAACAATTACCTCTTTTTTATTTTTTTTTCCTGCATATGTTATAAAGATCTGATGTAAATTTACTTTTGCAGGTTTCACAGAATGGCTTATGATGTGGATTTTACGAGTTTTGAGCCAGCAGTGTGCATCACTTGTTCATCAAGAATGTGAAGAATTATTTTTGTCTCTTGTTCATCTGATCAAAATTCACAATGTTAGTACGTTTCGTCATTACATATTTAAGTTAATGGAGCTTTTAACAGGTATAAATATTTTTTCTGAATTTTTTTCACTTATTATGATGTTAGTTTATAATAATGTAAATTTCAAATGATGAATGATACATTCATTTCTCATGATAAGGAAGGAAAACAAGGTTACAAAAATTTTATTTTCCATGTGTTTAAATTGTATTTAGTTTTGAATTTGATTTGATTTCTTTGCTATTATGCATTTTGCATTTAAAAAAAATTTTTAAATATATTTTTAATAATTTGTTGATTGTTACTTTGATATAAGATGAATGTTTGGGGCCATCTTCAGCAATAGTTTTTCTTTCATTATCTCACATATGAGAAAAAAATGCCTGTTTTTAAATATATTAAATGTGAACTAATAAATTTCACTTTTTCATACAAAGTAATGTCTGAATCTAGATGTTAAGAAAATCGTACAAACTGTGTATTGAAAAGTATTGAAGTGCATATTTCTAAAATAATTTGTTGTTTATTTAAATAATTAAAATTTAATTGCAAACAACATATCCAGATTCTTGTATTTTATCATATAAACAGAAATGCAAAATATTGTTTCAAAAGTTTAGAAGTGTCACCATAATTTCTCTGTTAATATAAACTACAGCAATAGTTATTTTCTCGGGGAATACCATTACTCTAAAGCTGTCTCTCATTATAATACTGCAGGCCACTAAATCAAAACAAAGTCTAGCATCGGACACTTTTGCGTGAAAGTTTTGCTTCAGCTGAGGTCCTTGTGACTGCAAGAAAATGTTAGCCAAGGGGAATTACCTTTATGTATTTGTGTGAATTTAAGATACTATGCTCCCCCAAAATTTTCTAAAAATGAATTATTCTTTCATTTTCATGTGAAAGAACTGTCACTGATATAAAAGGATTCAGCAATCTTTAATTAATAATAAAGTACTGTAAAATTGTAGACTCGCTGTTTACTTAAATATAATGTCTCCAAACATTGTATATATCCTCATCAGAGATTGTAAAAAAAATCTGTCTTAAATTCATTTTATTGTAAACTGACCAGTGGTTGATGAGCTACAATTGTGAAACTCTGGTAGTTTAATTTTGGTTTCTATTTCTAATATTGAGCAGGATGGCTGCGTGAGATTTTTGTCGTTTTCATCGTGTGTAACGTAAACTTGGGCCAGTTTTCTTTTAATGCTCTTCATACAAAAATATTTCTTCATAGGCAGATAGCCCTAGTATACATTCCCGTAATCAAATAATCTAATTCTTTTATTTCTTTGTGAATTTTAATTTGTTTCATTATAAACATAAAGGTAATATTTTGAGCTTTATTGCTTTTTTTATAGAATCAATACTTTTAAGAATAACATTTATTTTTTAATTCATACTAACATGGTAATAAGAGTTCAACCTAAAACTCTCAATAGCATTTTAGACTATTGTTATATAGTATTGCTGAGAAGAAAATAAAGAATCGTTCTCAAATGTGGAATTGCATCTAGTGTTTATAAAGAAGAAAAAATAATTTTTTTTAAAAATCAAGAAATGAGATATTTCTGTCTGTATGTAACGCTGAAAATATTATTCTAGAAACTGATAATATGGGACTTGAGTACTGGTAGAATTAATGCATTTGTGTTCTTTATGTGTGTGTGTATTATTGTGTGTGGACACTAGTCATCAAAATTAAAGGATAGTGATAGAAATAAGATGTAACTAACACTTAATGAAAAATTAACATAAATTGCAATGTCTTTCAGTTAATTATCCCAAAAATATTGAAATTAAAACCAAATTTATGGAAATTGGACAATGATGGAAAAATTAAGTCACCTCTTGTTCAAAAATTTTTCTTTAATATGGTGAATGGTCACCTCGGGCAGATATGCATACCTCACATTTTTGTTTCATAGGTTTTACCAAAGTGTTAATCAAGTTTTATGGAACTGTACGCCACTCTTCTAAAAGTGCTTTTTTCAGCTCCTGGAGGGTCTGAGAAGGAAGTTGGTGTTATAAATGATATTGTCTGTTAAATAAGTGATATCTTCTGTTTGCAAGTATTCTGACACCATATATGCTTGCTGAGGCCGAGCACTGTCATCCAATAGCAAAAGTTCTAGGCCAATAGCACACCTAAACAGTCTAACATAGGTTTCCAATACCTCGTCCACATGTCTCTGAGTTATTACTGAACATCATTTGTAAGATATATAGCTCACTGCAGCCATTTGCCATGATTCTCCCCAAACCATTAAACTGCAATTGTGGAAACAGGATATTTTACAGACAAGGGAAGGCAAGTTGAGTGTTCCTTCCTATCTCCAGATCAAAGCATGTCTGGAATCACTGTTCAAACTGTATCTGGACTCGTTAGTAAACAATACTCGGGCCCAGTCGTCTTTGTTCCATTGACCATAAAGACAGCACCAGTTTAGCTGGAAGTGAGTGGGACACAAACTATTGGTTTTCTTGCATACAGTCCAATCTCATTAAGCCGTCATGCAGCAATAGAAGAGCTAATTCAAGTTCTGTGGCAGCCTAAAGGTCTAAAATCAAATATAGTTGCTTTGAAGTTTCTTTGAGATGACAACAGAAAATGGTTTTCTGATGCAGTTGTTGTTCTTGGTCATCCTTGACTGGACTGTCTGTCACCTAATCCAGTGCTTAAAAATAGGCTCCAAATTCTTGATATGACACTTTCAGGGATATTCAAATCTTGGGTTACTTCTGTGTTTGACCACCCTTGATTCCACCAATTATTTGACATTTTTAACCTTTGTTTAAATTATGCCTTTGAGCCATAATTACTGAATATTGGTCACTCTCAGACAGAATTCCAACATGTGCCCATTGCATACCACATTGTCAGTCACCGAATTTGCATATTTCTGACGCTAACATATGTGTGGAAGTGCAATTTTGCGTTCAATTATATTTAATTGACACAAATAATTACAGCATTGGGTATTGGTTGCAATATTAACATAGTGAGCATATTTTTTCTCACTATTCTTTAATTTAGATGGCGAATGTGTGTGTGTGTGTATATATTTATATAATTAGGTGACTTTAATTTTAATATACCATTTGGCAATTTAATGGGCACTATAGAATATCTGTATCAAACAATAACTGAAAAATACGAAGTAATTTCAAGAAACTGCAATTCTGTGAAAATGTGTAATACAGGGTAAGAAAGCTTAGTTTAAATACTGATAAGCATTAAACAGATAAGCAAAATCTCTGATGAATAATTTTTTTTTTTTTACAAATATACCTTTTCTTTCACCAAAAAATACTGATTAATGATGAAATTGATGATGAAATGATTAAAAAATTTCTATGTTGTACTTTTTTGATGCGATCCATTGCAGATGATAATCAGTATCGAGTTTAGATTAAAATTATGCAGTACAAAGTCAGAGAATTGGTAATTGTTTTAATTTTTGGAATTCAGGATTTTGGAAATTTCCAGATTTTAGACCATTGGTTTAAATCTAGTAAGATAGCTTGACGAAATTAATAATAAAAAAAAAGTATTCTTGAAAAAAAGTATTGCTTTAAGAAAGAGGTGTTTTGCATAAACAAAGATTTTGTGTGAATCACCACCGTCTGGAATTAAAATGCAACTTAAAGCTAAAATATCAATATTTTCTTCATTTTAAACCTTAGTACTGATATTTACCATTCCATTGGTTGATAGATGATTTAGGCATTGTCATTCCAATGTAAAATTTCAGTTGTATTATCTCTATATAGTATTTCTTCTCATATTCCAATAATTAGAAAATTTTGTTTCTTGCAATGTCCAAAAGCCTTCAGATTCATGGCTGTCATCATCATCATCATGAAATTAGGTTTCTGGCTCTTAATTATGCCAAGCATTTAAAAAAATATCTGCTAACACATCCTCTCATCTTGTAGTGCTGCACACATAAGATATTATATTAAAATATATCCAGAATTCTTAGCTGGTCAGTTTTTAAAGAGATACTTTTTATTTGTGTCAATCAAAGTTTTGGCATAGGTCATGGTGTGATTACCTATACAAAGGGTTCTTAACTGGGTAAGATTTCATAGTTTCGGGGGGGAGACTGCAATCAGCCTTTTATTTAGCTCTTAAATATTTAGTTTTAGTTTGTGAATATAAAAAACTATTAGTTTTAGTTTATGAATATATATCTATATATAAAAAAAAACTATTTTTATGCAAGTTTAGGTATTTATCAACATTTTCTATACTTTTTGTTGTTTAATTTGTAAAAACATGTAAAAAAATAATCTGAATCTAAATAAATGCATATGTGTAATAATGTGTATATAACATATGTTTTTTGAGTGTTCGAAAAGGGATAAATGATCTAGCAATGATGAAAGAAGTTTATGGGGCAAAATAGGTTGAACCACTGCTCTAGATGGAAGCATTTGAGAGTGACATAAAGGAATCTTAGAAGGAAGAAAAATCATTTCTGTGAGACATCTGCTTTTCTCGAATGTTGTATTTTCCAATCCTAGACTTTCTAAGGCAAAAAAATTCTTTAAAAAAAAAAAAAGAAAAGAAAAGAAAAAAAAGAAAAAAAATTTGCTCATGGTCTGGATATGGAACATTCAGATTTTGTATTTGATACTGTATCTATCTTTTTGTAAAATGTGAGAAATAAGCAAATTCATTAATCAAGTTGTACGTTAATATTGTTGAATTTTTAGAACTGAAAATTTGAAATTCAAGAGCAAAGAAATTTGGTAGAGTGTAGTTAAGAAAACAAAGCAGAAGTAATATCTTCAAAAAACTGGAAAATCATGTTCATTTGCTTGTCAAACACTGGACAGTATACTGTGTGAAAACGTGCTTGTTAAACACTGGATTTAGTGCTACCTGCAGTTTACCTTTTTCAGGAAAGAGGGATAATGACCATTGAGTAAAAATCATAAAATAGAACTCTTGAAGTTTGCCCAAAAGAGCATATAATGAGAGAAATGAGTGGCTATTTTTACTTAGATGGAAAAATTAAATTTGAACAATTCCTCATAGCTTTTATTACTCATCAATAAATAAAAAGAATGAGTTTATTTTATTTGTTATATCCTCAAAGAAGGATCTATTATATTAAAAAATGGGTTCTGTTTCAGCAGCACCATTCTTATAATTTTCATAGCAAAATATGTTTCTTTGTTCCAGCTTTTTAGATGCTCTCCCCCAAAATACCTAGTTACCTGAAACAAAACATTTATATTGATACGGGAAATAATTAGTTACAATTTGGTATACTCAGCTTCAATTTGGTGTACTCATTATTATCATAAATGACATCTAAATATTTTGAAATGAAACAAAGGAATGTAAAAAGATTATTAGTTGAGAATTTTAACGCTCATAAAAGGATGAAATGTTTCTAGCAGCTTAGTTTCAGTGCCATTCTTCTGTAAAGCAAAATGCTGCCTGATATTTTTTTTGAAAATAATTAATGACAAATATTGTACTTAACAAATAAAAAATAAGTTTTTTAGTTTTCTTAATAAATTTCAAAATTTGTTTGCTAGTTCTCAAATGAGTGTGTGGCTTATCACAAATATAATTTTTATTACAATATGTATATTTATATTCATTATGTTATATTTTTAGTAATTTCTGATTATCTATGCCCTTCGTGAAAAGTCAGTTACTAAGTTTTTGCCAACCTAAAATGTGAAAGGCAGTAGCCATTTTAAAAATGGCAGCACACTAAGAATTACAAACATAAAACAGCAACCAATCAATGAAATTAAAAATTCAAGAAATATCCATAATAAAACACTTACCTTTTTTATGTTGTTCTCATATACACAACAATCTGTTTTAATTAATAAAAAATCAGTGAATTGCAGATATCAGCATAATGTGCTACTTGGTACTGTTCACACTATCATTTTCCCCATGCACTCAGTGATCTGTTTTTGCTTAAAAAAGCATCAGAGGATTTGATTCATAAGATTTGATCATTTAGTATGTATAACTTCATGAAATGTGAATTTTTGCATTCACTACTGTGGGCAAATTGCCATATTTCTGAAGAAATGGAACACTTTCTTTTTCATCAATTGGCAAACTCCACAGTCCCATTATAATTTCTTACAAGAATACAGTGCAACAGAAACAAACATTAATAATCATTGCTAATGCAACAGAAATATTAGTGTCCTGCACTTGTCTGGTGTGCAGCCCCGCACACCTGGATTGCCACATGAATACATTTTAGCAGCATTATGGTCTGCATATTTTGGTAAGTGCATTGCCTCGTAGACGGTTTTCAGGACATGTATAATCAGAAAGTACTTTTTGAATTTTGTTCAAAAATTTGATTGTCTTTTATTCTTATAGAACTGAATGGGTTTGTCGACCAGTTTACTGAAAATAATGATGCTACTTTTACTATAAAAAATTACTTTCAAAGAGAAAAAGTTATAACTAATGAGGTAATTTTTTCCCCAAATTTCGTAGACTTTTTTAATAAAGTGTGCAATGTAACAATTTCTGGTACTTATCTCCCTTAGCAACTTTGATGAGAGAAACAAATTTGGACCAGGGAAAGTGAGATTTGTTGCCAAATGGTATAAACATCCATATAAAAATCTGACTACAATAAACTATAAATCAGCAATTCATTCAATATGTATACAACACAAGTTAATATATATGTAATAAAGGAATTTAATATAAATTTGTATTTAATGCTGATTTGTCAGCAATTAAAATAACATAATACAATAAAACTTATATTGGAATGTATACATTAGTTATTTGTATTTATCGGGCATATGAATAAGTCTGTGCCAAAATTGGGCATTTATTATGAAATCCATCTTTTTGGCAGCATACAGATACCACATTGGAAGAATGCTTCATCTTTAAAGGCCATCCACAAATCAACTCAATTTTTGGTATCTTCATATGATATGAAGTACTGCTCATACAGACCATGCATCATCTATCAAAACAAGTA
Source organism: Stegodyphus mimosarum (assembly GCA_000611955.2). Taxonomy (NCBI): domain Eukaryota; kingdom Metazoa; phylum Arthropoda; class Arachnida; order Araneae; family Eresidae; genus Stegodyphus; species Stegodyphus mimosarum. Next base: position 86,441 of record KK115595.1, read on the forward strand.
CTAATCAGAAGGATCAATGTCTGGTGAATACAGCGGGAGAGGGAAAACTTCTCAACTGAGTGTTTCCGAGTAGGTTTTGACCGAAGCCACAACATGTGGATGAGCGTTATCAGGCAAGAGAATAATTTTGTCATGTCTGGATGAGTGATCAGCTCATTTTCATCACTTGGGTACAGTAGAGAGCTCCAAAAATGGTTTTGTTCAGTTTGAGCAACTCATAATACATGACACCAAGTTGATCCCACCATATACACATAACATATATACATAACATATACACAGCATGATTTTTTTTCCCCATGAATATTCGACTCTGTTGTTGATGTTGAAGCATGGCCAGGTGGTCCCCATGATTTCTGTTCTTTTTTGGGTTATCATAGTGCATCCATTATCATAATCAATGACTATACAATGCAAAAAAGTCCTTTTGTGTTTGCCTGGCAAGCAGCATTTCATGTGTAAAAAATCGCCGTTCAAAGTTTTTGGTTTTCAGTTCAAATGGCACGAATCTTCATCCAATAATGCTTACAGATCCATGTCTTCATGCACTTTCATTCTTCCACTCCATTCTTTCTCTTCGATGTCAAATTCTCCATTTTTATACTTTATAAACCACTCATGAAAACTTCTTTAACTTAAGGCAGCATCACCATATGCTTCTACAAACAATCAGTGTGCCTTAGCTGCAAATTTCTTCAAATTAAAAGCAAAAGTTCCTACAATGATGCTCATTCGGCTGAAAACTCAACATTTTCACATTAAAAAAATATATATGATGCTGATATAAAATTGTTAATATTTCAAAGTTATGTTGTTGGCAGATGTCCAGCGTTATGATGTGACGTTTTATATGAGACAGTTTTAACCATAATTTAACTCACTCACTGGTGGTGCTATTGTTTGTCAAATGGTGGAGACTTATTTGTACTCCCAATAATACGATTATTTGAGCAATTCATTTAAAATAACTTATGTAAACATGCTAGAAAATTCTATTTTTTTAATAAATATATGAGTAAATTTTATTTATTATGTACAGTTTTTTTAGCATTTTGTTAGCATTAGTACAGTTTCGTTAGCATTTCATTAAAAAACATACATATATATAAACATATGGCAAATTTATTTTTTACAGACTCTGTCTGGTGGTCACAGTTCAGCAAATTGCTGCTTCGAATGTCCCAAACATGCATATAGCTTTTTTCTCCATAGATGGATGCCTGAAAATAAGCATAATGAGGATTTTGCAATGAAAACAATATTGACACAATGCAGTTACTAAAAAACAGATCGTTAACTGTTTGTTTCTTGCACATATGCATATTGGTAACTTTCTCACACATGTGCAGATTAGTGACTGTTTCTTACACATGTGCAGATTGGTAACCATTTTAATGCCAATCCTCTCTCTTGTCAAGGTTGCTACACAAGACTAGTACCCAATTTCTTTTATTAATATTTTTAAGGTTCATAAAATAAACTTAAAATTTAATCATGTAAAAGTTAATTTTCCTTAGGCAATGAAATATTAATGTATTATATGATAATTCTTGCAACAGGAATTGGATCTTACTGTTATTGAAATAAAGTTTTCTAATCCTATGGAATGTGAGACACTGCAGGAAAAAGTAACGTGAGTATAAATTTGCTGAACAAAACTATTTATGCAAGAAAAGAATTTAAAATAATAATTGTGTATTTATGATGGTATTTAAGTGCAGTCAAATATTTCAAGTTGTGCCATTGATCATGTTAATGAATTTCATCTTATTACCATTAATAAAGGAAAGTTGATTATTATTACAGAGATTATTATTACACTTATTTTATCACAGAATAAGTCAGGTTCATTTTCTATCTATATCTCTCACTATATATATTTATGTATGCTAATTTCAGGTAGGCAGTTTGATTTATGCTAAGTGAATTTTCAAATGATGTCAGTTATTTAATTTTAAATTATATATCTAAACTTAAGGTCAAATTTTGAGAAATGTTTTTATTTCTATTTATGAGGGATTTTCATATTTTTTGGCTGGCTTTTATGGTTTATTTTCAGTTACCAGTCTATTAATACTCACTCCTGCAAAAAGTATTAACAGAGAAAAATCTGTATCATTTCTTGTAGCTCATGTTGTTGTTATGAAAATGACCAATGAAATCTTAAAAATTCTGCTGCAAAAGATCCATAACATTAAACATATAAGCAAAATATTTGTGCTGCTTTAAAAATAATTGCCATTTTCAATAGATCTTCAACTAGACTATGCAAAATATTACTATTTCCTTTCTTGAATGGAACTGAAGGGGGGAGAAAATAATTAAGGGTACAAAACATTTGTGAAAATAAACATTGCTACCTACAGAAAATTTTAATATCATCAGCTAAGAATAAGGTACTAATGAAAGACTATACTTCTATTCATACAAAATTCATTAGAACTTAATGAAGAACTTTTGTAAGGCATTGGATACAAATGGACCAAAATTCATGTACTTGAAAAACAAATTTCTTGACATAAGTAATGATGAAATCAAATAAGGTGAGGTTTTTTTTTTTAAAAAATTTTTTTATTTTAACTACCACTTGTAAAAGTAGTGTTAGATCAGAAGTTCAATCAGTTCTTGAATCCAGTTGGAAAGCCTGGATGATACTCCTGCAAGAATGGCAAAAATTCCCAAGGAAAGAGAAACAAAAGACTTAGTGGTTGAATTTTTTTTAAGTCACATGAAATTATGTGAGGGAATTTTTAAGGATTTATGGATTGTGTAACTGCATAGATTTTAATCATGTAAAAGTTAAGAGCACAATGAATGCTTTTGTCTGGAAATTTCTAATATTGAAAAGCAAATCAAAATCATTTACTTCAGCATACATCTGAAAGTGGCAATTTTTTTTTTCATTTCTTTTTAGTCCAAAGGGATTTAGTCCCGAAGGACTATTACTTTCATTTTGCGATTTTGCGTCGGAAGCACAAGAACGGCGTATCACTTTTCAAATTGTTGCCACTAAATGTTATCGCTCTGCATTAAATTTTAAAAAATGAAAAATCTGCATAAATGTATGCATGTTTTTTTTTTTTGGACGTAGCTTTCTCTTCAAAAATCGTCTGCGTGCGTTGCACGGTAAAATAAAAAGGAATTTTAATTACAGTTCTAAATAAATAGTCAAATAAATGTGAAATTCGTAACAATATTCTCTAAAACTTTAATAAATTTTTCATTAACAAGCTCAAAGATTTCAAAGCCAGCAATACCAACGTTGTACAGAAAAACATTTTTATCTCCAGCGCGTGAGAGCGTGTACCGAAATTTCTAAAGATATGCTCAATTTAAAATTATTTTGCGATATTGCTGTTGAACTGAATTTTATGGTTTAAGTGCGAAGAACATGGTATTTAACAAATAAAGGTAACACACAAAATGTTAAATAAACGTCCCTTTGGACGTAATCTAAAATCTGAAACCTTTCAGATTTTTTTTTCTTTTTTTAAAGCTAGGAAACAAAATGCAACTTATTCTTTTATTATTGTATGAATCTAATGTTACTTAGGGTTGATGCAAATGGCATTTTCTTTTTTTTTTTTTTTTTCCTGTATTTGACTTGGGGATCATCTCTGTAGATGTTCCAGCAGACCATTATTTACATAAGGTTGTTCTCACTTTATGTAAACGATTTTCTATTTAAATTTCCACATTAGTATTTTAAAATTTTGTATTTTTAATATAATCGTTTGCTATTTGTGTTGTTTTGATTGAAATGTGGAGGGAGATATTTATTTTAGAAATGGCTCTTAAAATCGATAGATAGCTTGAAGGTTACATAAGTGCACTTTCCAAGGAAAAATATTTGTATCAACAAATTATTAAAGTGGTGTAAAAATGGATGTTATTGCATTTCGAGAAAAGGTATTTTTAATATATTAAATTTGAAAGGGGAAAATGTCTATTTGAAAGTAAAAATGAAAGAATGGCCACAGAATCACATCCTAAGACTCTCTGAACACAGGTAAATATCAAGAAAGTGAAGTCTCTAATCCTTAAAGAAAATCCATTGACTCAAAGATCCATTGTGTCAGAACTGAGAATGCCTTCTGGCACTGAATATAAAGTCATTGGTAAAAATTTGAAAAATGACTAATAAAAAAAGATCAATTTTCTGTTGCACAGCCGATGGGAAAAAAACCATACTAAATGGTTTCATGACAGTTGCAGGATTTTGTTACAGTGCTGAATTAAAACTCAAAGAAATCTTATGTAAGGCTGAAACTAATTCATTGTGCTATTGCAGAATATTTTAGAACCAATTTTTGAAGAATTCCAGCCTTATATGGAAAGGACATCAATAAAGTTGAGCTACAAATGGACAAAGTCCCTAATGATATATCTAAGTCACCTGCCGTCTATTTAGCGAAGAAAGGATCAGAAGCATGAATAAAATCTATCCAATTTAATGAAATACCTGCAAAATCAACTGACACTACTACTGTAGACTTTTTGTGTTTTCAGTTTGTTAAAAACCTAGGCATACGAGAACATTGAATGGACTTTGGAAAATGACCCAAGAGGAATAGTATGAAATTGATTTGATAGTGCTAAGAAATAGTTTATTTTCATGGAATATTTAAGCTGTTGCCGATAGTCAAGGCTATCTGGCAGAAGCAAATCACCACAAGAATTATGCCCATTATGCATAAAAACTAATTATCAAGATTGTTTCCATAAATACAGTCAGTGTTTTATACGATATATTCTTTTTCAATGCACATATATATTTACTTGCATTCCTGTAAATGTTGACTGACAAAAAAATCCTTTCACCCTTTGAAAATTTCTGTTGTGTGTTTCAATACAGTAGCAAAAATGCCATTAGATTAATCTATTTTGCTTTGTGTGGGGGAAAAACATAAGTAAATACTTTTTATTTGTTATATTTATATTAGCTATGCATGTATCAACTGTTGTGTTATTGGACTTGAATGTAGTATCTTACTGAAATTTATTCGATCATTGAAGTTATATGTCACTTGCATTGCTTTATCCCATTTGGATATTAAAAAATTTAAAAGATGTAGATAATTTGTATAGAGTAGTGCTACTGCAAACTGTTTGCCTTTGAAATTGGATAATTTGAGTAAAAAACCTTGATAAAATAATTGTACTACCTATTGTTGTGACATAGGTGCGTATCACGAGTTTGTCTCACATAGGTCTAAACATAGTTTACATTTTAGTTAGTGAGTGAAACAATTCAATGCTCGGTGAATTCTTATTCGCAATGCTAGGAAGAGCTGACATTTTAATGATAAAAAAGCAGCATTGCTATGAATGCTTGGCTACCACAAACCAGTTATCCCTGTGGTAACTTTTCTGACAATGTTTCTGACAATTTCTGAAAATATGAAGAGATTTTTAACATTGTCAATTTTGATGAAAGGACAGGAAGAGAAGAGGGGAGGTAGGGAAAAAGAAAAAAGTGACTCGTTAAGATTTTCAGCAAGTTAACACCTTTAAAAAAATCTAGTTTTTCTAGCATATAAATAAATTTAGTAAAACAAGTGAGAACTTGTGAGGGAGGAATCTAAGGTAAAATTTCTTATTTTTCTTTTTTTGTATAAAAGGTTTGGGGCCTGCCTCCAAGGCTATTCACTTAAATATGACATTATTTGGAGGTCTATTGTAATTTGTTTATTCTTAATTTTTTCCATTCTTTCAGAGTGAGGCTATTAGCCTGATAAATGTCATTAAATTAGGTATGTTGAAAGCAGTTTATTTTCTGTGATAATATAATGTTCATCCCTTTATTAAAAAAAATTGTATGATTTAAACAATGGTTTTCATTGTAGATTTGATGTTTTGAACAAATTTGGGAACTGCATAACTCTGAGAATCATTTAGGCAATTTTGATAATCATTTATATTTCAAAAGGAAAACAAAGTATGAATAATATTTCTTTGGCTGCTTTCCATGGAACAAAGATTTTTGCAGTAGCCAAACTTAATGACTTTATAATAAAATCAAAAAATTATCTTTATTTAATTTTAAATATCAGGTACAATTTTTTATTTGTACTTGCTAATTATCCCATTTTATTTATTTTTAATACAAACACATAAAAAATTATTATTAAAAAAACTTTAATCTACTGTAATTTTATTTTGTTTGGTGCATATCAAGTTGTACAAGTGAAAATTCTATTTTAATTTGACTTTTGATTTTTCAAAGTCAGAGAGTTTTTAATTGACTTTTAAAAGTAGGCTTCAACCATTTCTAAAATAAGAATAACACTTTTGTGAAACTTTTGTGCTTGTGTTTTAAAAGGCTTTTTATAAGCTTTGCTATGAAAAGAAAAAATAATGCTTTTTGACAAGATTTATATTCTTATCTAAAGTTTATTTATTTATTTTTTTTATTTTTATGTTTCATGGATGGGTGGCTTTGCTTTATGGTTCATACTCCCTTTTTCATCTTTATTTATACCTATATTTTTGCTTATGAAGCATTCAAAAGAAAAAGAATTTTTGTATCTACAAGAAACCCATAAAACTTTCATTGAAAATTTTGAATTTCTGAAATATTAGCCAAAGTTTTCTGTAATATACCCTCAATAATAATTGTAAGTTTTGCATGTATCTAGCGCAAAATGACTGTGCAGTGCAATATAAGTAAAGTTTTCCATTAGCATTGTTACTGTAGGGATAGTAAAAATTTGTCTCCAGTTCAGCAAACCATTTATACTGCTTTATTATCTATATATATAGCACATTCTCAAAGAATTAATATTTGTTATTAGTTGAATCTTCGTGTATAAATAGGGTTTTAAAGTAAGAATGTAAAGCCAAGGGAATTGAAGAATATTGAAAAATATAAATAATTGTGGTGAAAAAATTTTCTCTAGTGTATAACTCAAGTTTCTTAATTTGGATTTCTAAAGCTTTTCAACTTATGTGGTACATATTAAAACATATTTACTAGGCATGTTATAAATTCCACAAGAATTTTAATCTATTAAAAGACTGATTCAGGAATTTTAATGAACAGAAAATAACTTGGAGATCATAGAGAAGGTAGGCAATTTCCTATTTGTTGAAAAAATATAATTGTTTTAATAGAAGAATTATCTATAGTGTTAAGCTAAAGGATTTCTTCTCTTATTGAATTCCTTTATTGGTGTGATTTAATATACATGGGATAACTAGCAGAGCTTTGAATTATCATATTAAATCATAAATTAAATAGAAAAAAGGTATAAATTATTTCACTGGTAGTTTTTTCAACATCCTTTTAATTTTTCTTCAAAATTAACTAGAAAACTTAAACTGGTGATTTGAATTTTCTTGATTTGATGCCGATGTCTTCAACATAAAAAAAAAAAAAAAAAAAAAAATTAATTCCAATCCTTATATATATGTCAAGAGTTTTTGAGATCCTGATCTTATTTTTCTCCTGTTTTACCCAGTTAAGGATATATAATCTAAACAAACTCATGCGCATTGTGTTTAAAGTGAAAACCAGCATTCTCTTTAAGATGTGAAATGATTTTTATAAAGTTGCCCTATTGCTTACTTCTTGTGTTGATAGTTCTGCAAAAACTTCATAATGTAACTCTGTTTAATCCTTCTCAAATGTTTTGCATATAAACATTTCAGCATTGCTTAGCTATATGAAGAATTAGAAGGAATAATAAGATTATCAGAGAATTTATATAGATTTAATAATTCCTAAAGGTATTATAGATCATTCTGTCTCAAAGCACATCGAATTGTTATTGAAATCAGTAATAAATGAAGATTAAATTTTTGCCTATTTTTGTTGTTTAAATTGACTGATTCTTATATTTGTTTTGTGGAATGAAGTTTGGGTGGTATATTACTGGCAAAAAAGTCTGTGTGTTAGCAGTAATTATTTAAATGTAACTGCATTTTTCTTACTTTTACTAAATTTGTTTTATAGTTCCATCATGGGAAAGTTAACAAGTGATATTACACAGTTCCTTCCAGATCAGTGTAACAATTTGTGCAAGATATATTGTGTACAGATAGAACTGGGAGATATAGTACTAAAAAAAGTGAGTTGTATATATATATATATTATATAGTTATTTTTATTAATAATAATTATTAGTATAATCTCTTGTTGCCTAAAATATTTTATTGCTTGATTTAAATAGATAAATTATAAATAGGTTTCTATTTTACTTTTTTTGTGTAAATTTTTAACAAATAGACAAAAAATTTTTATATAAAAAGTAATTTTTTTAAAACTTTTTTACAGGAATCATTGATTGCTGTGACAACCCTAATAAAATGTAACAGATTGGTATTTTCTATGTGTCAAGTAAATTACACATTAAGCTGCCTTCAAGCAATGATAACATTTTGTTGTACCATAGATGATCCAGTTCCAATGTTAGTAATAATTTTAACTTACTAATTTATGTAATATTATATTAATGTTTTATCAAAGAGAATAATTGATACATTTCTTAAAAGATAAGCTTCTTAATTTTTTGTTTCTTCAAAGAGACCCTTTTTATTTTAAAAATGTCAAAATTTAGCTTTTCTCCCTGGCGTAACTACTCATCTTAAATGTTGAATTAAAATGCAGAACAAGTCATCCACAAAATAAAGAGGCACATCTTATTGATGCTAAATATATTAAACATAAATTAATAACAAGTTACAAAATTAGTTATAATGCTGAGTACATATTTATTTGCCTCCTCTTCAAGCAAATATTCCTTTCTCTCTCCTCGTATTTCAAAAGTCTTAAAAACTTGAAACTCCTACTAGAAGAAAGTTATGTAGCATGCTTCCTGCACATGATAATTATGCAGTAAGTTTTTAAGGCTCTGTTTTTAAGATTCTCCTTCTTCAGTTTTGAAAACATTGAATCACTCAGCACCTATTGTCCATTATCTCGAGGGAGGTTGAACAACACGTGCAGTTTTAATTGTGATAGTGTGATAATCAGAACTGCCTTGGCTTTCAGGAGGTTTTTCATTACTGTGACATTCTCCTTACTGGCAACATGGTTCTCACCATCTAGTCCTTAAGAAGACACCCTTTTGATGGGTCTAGTCATAAATCATACTTTAGTTTTAATTTTGGCAGCTCTAGCCACTATGTTTTGCTAGGGTAGATTGATAATATTCTTCCTAAAGACTGTTATAGTCTTTCGAGAGTTGTCAATCCAGATTAAAATGATATCTCCAATGTTAGAGACATAAACTCTGTTTTCAGCTGTTGTTCTTTGGTGCCGGTATCCCAAGTATTCTTTTCAAAACCTGATTTGGAGATCTGTCATCAGCTTTCTTCCGTAAACTAATCATTTTCTAAGCCTTTCTTAAGAGTTTTTATCTGATCAAAGTCATTTACACTATTTAGGTGATTTTCTTCCAAAAATAAATCAGTTGTTAATGGGTTTAAGTCCTCTGGATTTTCACTGACATAGGTTAGAGTGTTAATTGCATTTGGTTGACTCTCATAGTCACTGAGAACAGTTTCCATCTCTTGATAATTTCAAAATGCTTGCCCTAAAACATTTTTTCAGAATTCTTTTTAGAAGACTAATTAACCTCTCTCAAAATCCACCATACCACAGAGCTGCTGGAAGAATGAGTTTCCAATAATAAGTTTAAATCTTTAAACACATTTAAGATTTTAGGAAGATTTAAAAACATGTTTTAAATTTTTCTAGATTGTTAATGTATGCTATTTTTGTTATATTGTTTGTATGTTATTTCTAGATTGCTGTATGTTATTTTTCAATACATTTTTAGTTCCTGTAAAGTTAAGTTGTATTGTCTAAATATATTACTGAAGGGCAACTTCGATGAGCTATGAATCTCCTAAGTGCCAATAAGGAATTAACTATTGATAGAGAAGTCAGAAGTTCTAAATGTGCTGTTCTATAAACTTCACAGATTAAAATTAAAATCCATACCTTCAGCTTTCTTTCAGTATAATGGACCTGGCACACCCACTCCACTCCAATAATTTCAAAAATGCAGCCATTTATTGTGTGATCTTTAGGAAGAATTCCTACTGAATTTCAGGGGGCTTAACTCTGACATCTTTGGCAAACAAAGCAAGTTTTGATTATTGCTTTTATAGTTTTATAGTTCATATGCTTTTCTGTAAGTTTTTTTTTTTCCCAAAGCGACCATTAGAGACTGTACTCCACAATGTCCATACTCTCGATGTTTAAATAAAATTAGGCATGATGATCAGATGGTAGAACAATTGAAACTTTAAAATTTTCATTGCTCTCTCTCAAAAAGAGTTTTATTTTAATTCTAAAAATTCCATTTACGTCTTTAAATGTTGACAATAATTTTAAATGCTGAGTTTTCTCACTGTGTAGTCTTCTTGAACTTTTTTCAAAACTATAAGTTCAGCTTCTTTAAGTTCTTCTGGTGATAATTCTCTTAATTTCGTATTAGATCTTTTAGAATTTTTATAAAATCAATATATCCGGCTAGTAACTTGATTATTCTGTTGTAGGAAAATATATGGTATAATTTTCATCATTTCTGTTATTCAGATACGACACTATAGTTTCTTCTTTTCCACATTTACCATATCTTCCTCAGATGACAGTTCATAATCTGGCCACTTCTTCAATCTGCAATCTATAAGCTGTAGAGCTCCTTAGGGCCATTGTTTCTTTAGTTGGATTTTTATTGAGCAACCTCGTGTAAGGTATACCTGCAGGATTTAGAGTTCTAGGAATAAACTTCCATGCGCTGGATTCGGCTAGAGTTTTAATTTCATTTAAATAGTTAGATACAGAAGTTTGTCAATGGTTTCCTCTTTGGATCCAATACAATACATCCATAGAATCAGACCAATAGACTGACTGATTGAGCCTCAGTAAGGCATATGAGCATTTCCATCCTTGAAATCGATAAATCTTTCAAAGGAACAATCTTTGTTTTAATCTAGCTTGTATTAATTAATTGACAAGTTACTCTTTCCTCCTCTTAAACAAAGTCGCATATACGGACTTAGAAATGGCACAAAATGTATGCAGTGTTATGCTGGACTGAGATCTAAATCAGACAGTGTATGGGGTGTTTAGAAGGATTTTTAGTTCAGGTAACTGATCTGTACACTTAAAAAATCTTTTAATTATATCTTTCAATAATTTAAAATCCCATAAGATCTCCAACTGCAAGCATTCTTGTAGGAGACATTTAGAATGAATGTTTCTGGACAAGTGAAACCTATGGGATCAAACAATTGGTGTGCTTTACACAGAACCGTAATTGGTTTATCATTCTCCTTAGTTTCTATCAATTGGCAGGACAAGGTATCATTCTTGCTATCCCATTTGAGATGTAAAACCGATACATATTTTTCATTACATAATCTGAGCTATCTGTAAAGAAATGTTCTATCTCAGGAAGATAATTATTTATCCACCCATGTAAATCAAATTTAGCTGCTTTTAGAATTTTCTGAAATTCTTTTTGCAAATAGTCTAAGTCATCAACAGAGTCAACACTTGCAACATAGTTGTCCACATAAAATGACTCTCAGTTTTATGCAAGACTTTTTAAAGGCTCCTAGGACTGATTTAGAGTGTGATTCAGAACAGCTGCAAGTAGGAAGGGGCTGCTTGAAACACCAAATATGATTCTGCAATATCTGCAGAAGATTACCTATTGGGGATCTCCACCATATGCAAATCAAGTAATCCAAAGGCAAAACAAATAATCCACAGAACTGAAATTCCTACCAAAAAAAGTGTAAGTGTAGCGTGCTTCTAGCACATGATAATTCTGCAATAAATTTTTAAAGCTCTGTTTTTAACATGAAACTTTACATAAAAAATGCTATTTTTAAAAATCTTATATATTGTTTGTAATGTTTTTATGCTAATTGTTTTGGAATTAATTGTGAAATTTAACTTTTCATGAAGTTTACATTTAATACGCTTAAAATATTTTGATCTTCTGAAAAACATCTTGACTTGCTGTTAGTGAAAACATGTATAAAAAACATATTAGTTGATCAGTATCTATGCATAAAGAAAGCACCTGCATTTTCTGAATAATTTATTGGAAATATGTTACTTGTGATTTGTCATTCTGACAGCCATGAACTGTAATGTGCAAAATGATATCAGGTTTTAATGAAAGTTTCCCTCCACTGTAAATATTGTCTGTGCAAACAGTTTGCATTGGTATGTTTAATCATATTTTGTCAAACGATTTTTGCCATTTGAAAGAAAGAGACTTTCTTTTTAGAACACTGTGTTGTGAAATTTGTAAAAAAATATCATTATCATTAAGTACAAGGTGTCTGAAATGGAACTGCCATGCTACCAGATCAAAACCATCATTTACTTCCAGTTCTGTTACAAAAAGTCAGCTACAGAATGTAACCAAATCATGTGTACAGCTTTAGGTACTAATGTTGTAACATATGACACTATGAAGGTTTGGTACCGGAAGTTCAAAAACAAGAAGTATGACATTCAAAAAGCAGAGTGCTCTTGCCGCCCTACTGATGTTAAATAGGACCACCTGTAAGAACTTGTGGAAGAAAATCAGTATGCAACCACTCGAGAGCTTGCTAAGGAGTTAGACGTTAGTGCCATGTCCATTAGTTACACTATGAATCGCATAAACTTGACATACAAGTTCAATCGCTGAGCACCACACAAGATGACTCAAGTAGATAAGGACAGACGTGTTCGGGCCTGCACTAATCTACTCGAATATCAACCCTAGAACAAAATTTTGAACTGTATCTTCACTTGTGACGAAACATGGATTTACTTCAGCAATACAAGCTGAAAAGGGGATTTGTCTGTGCTGGTGAGCCTATCAGCAGCGTTGCAAAGCGCAATTTGACTAACAAAAAGATCATGCTTTGTATCTGGTGTGATTGTCATGGCATTATCCACTGAGACTATCTAGGAAAAGTTAAAATTCTTGACAGTAAGGTGTACAGTGGAGATGCTTGTACATGTTGATGCTGCTATCAAGGAAAAGCGTCGAACTGAGTTCTGGCGCAAAAAGATACAGGGTTCGTACGGTCCTTAAGAGTCCTTAAAAGTCCTTAGGTTTTTTGGAATCGATTTTTGGTCCTTAAAAGTCCTTAATTTCGGCCAAAATCTGCAGAAGGTCCTTAATTTTAATCATCTGAAATTTCTGTCTCTTTTTACGACTGCCAGTTTGAATGTGAATTAGCATTTTGGAGAAATATTTTTGGCGATTCACTGACATATATGATTATCTTTTGAATGGGTGAATGGGTTCATGTATTATAATTTGTTCTTATTTCTAATATAAATAGTGGGATATTCGAGTTTCTAAGCAAGAAGTGAAACATAAGCATTTCGAAATTCATTTTTTTTCTAATGAACTCTTAAACAACTTTTCGCTTTTGGTGATGTGAATTTTTTTATTTAACGGTTCTAAATTTGGTGACATATCAACATTTTGGTGATTTTAAGATCAGTTTTTTTAGCAAATTTTTAATTCTGAGATCTGAGAATTTTTCGACGATTTTGTTAGTGCATTGTAACAGTAATAAATTCCATTAAAATAATGGTAATATAATGAAATTATATTTAAAAAAAGACATTATAATAAAATATTTTTATTTTTCGCTGTCATATTATAAAGTTCCATTTTAACTTATTATACAAAATTTGAATCTGAGAAATTTACGAAACAGTTCTTACTAAACGCGAAATTAGCTATGTAATTAATTAAAATTGTTTTCTTTTTAATTTTTTTCATAGTAAGAGTTTATTCCATGTAATTGTCTGAGAATATTCAGAAATCTCAGAATATGCATCAATTTTCTCTATAAAATTTATTTTACACTTTTCCTTTTTTTCAACATATTTCTGGCTTTTGGCTATTACAGAATTGGTAGGGATAATTTTTCTTTAGGATTTTAGACTGTGCAGCTTGGAAAGTTTAGAAGGATTTGAAAGCAAGATTTATAGACCCACGATTCTAGAAGATTCCAGTAATATGTGACAAAATTAAAAATGTCTCCATGGTATTAATACATAATGGATGTATTTTACAGAAAGTTTGTGATGAATTTCTTACTTTTTCGAGAACGCCTTGAAGAACAATGAAAACATAATATTTGAATGTTTTACTTCTGATACTAGAATCTTTTTCTTAACATGTTTATCTTCCCTTTATTTTCTCTACTTTTCATTGGACACAAGCATGGAAAATATCAGGAATGCTTCTAATCTTATCACATGGACAGGCGTTATAGAAATGTATTTTTTTATTAATAAAGAAATTGAAAACTGACAATTTAAAAGATTCATATAATATGCCTTAATGCATCATACAGAACTGGCGCTAGGCATATTTCCACCTGATGCAATCTCTATGAATCTTAAATTCTGCTGCCTAGTGCCTTTCTAAATTCTGCTTCCAGTGCCTGCTCTAAATTCTAAAAGTTATGACATTTCTAGATTTTGTTGCTTAGTTTGTCACTAAATTCTAAAATTTCTGCCACATCAGCTCTATAACCAGCCCTTACCATATATATTTCATATTTCTTCTCAATTTTGATATTGCTAAAGAAATAAAATTAGCAGCTTTTTCTATATGCATTTAGTTTTTTTAGAATAACAGAAATCCTTAATTAAATCCAAAAATTCTAAAATAAAAAGGAAATGTGTTGAAGAAAGAGACTGAATAATACATAAAGAAAATTATTCTTCAAAGATATGTACAATTATTATTATATAAATTACCCAGTTGTTTATGATTTCAGCCTTTAGTATAGTTTCCCATTTCTATTTCCTCATATGATAGAGTTACTAAGCCAGCTTAAATTAAAACTAAATTGTATAGACTTTGACCACTAGTCCACATTTTTAGTTTGAATTTGACTGTTCTTGTTTAATTACATCACCACGAGCTGTAACTAATTTTGTTAGCATCAAACATGCCTTTATGTTTAAGTTTTTTTAAAATAAGATGCTTATTTAAACCTGTGTTTGACACTGTAGTTACTTTCAGACATAGCGATAATTTGCTTCACGTCTGTCGGGAGGTTTTGGACTGTTTAACTTTTACCAGATCAAGTAAAGCCTCATAACTATATTGTAGAGAGGTTGACAAGTTAGGAGATAAAGCACGCAGAAACTAGTGAGAACACTGATTTGCGTATTGAGACAATTTTCTGATTGTTAGAAAACATGCTTAAAGAGAAGGAAATTGATTTAAATTAGCCAAAATGTCTGGGAAGGCTTCAAATTAAAAAGACGCATAAATATTTTGTCGAGTTTTGTTGTTACAAAACATGAATGTTTTGTAGCTTTTAATGTGTAGTTATCTTAATATTGTATAAAAGTCAATGTCATAAATTACATGTATTTTAAGCTTTGAAATTTTATTAGATTGTGATTTTAATAGGGCTTTTTTAACAAATATTATTAAAAAAATAAATAAAATTTCATATTGGCTATGTAAATCCATAATGACTAAGGTTATCTAACTACCTAATTTAATTATTTATAACTAACTGCTTACCCTTAAAAATTACCTCTGCATATTAAAGCGAGTTATTGCCTTTCATTAATCCTTACCGTGGCCACAAGATAAAACACAAAAATGTAAAAAATCACGTAAAACTTATTCTTTGCATCTAGTGAGACTTAAAACAATACAAAACAACTTACCACCTGTGGTGCTTTAGTGGTTTATTGGACCTACACGAAGCTACGACACTAACTGTGACAGACAGAACCCAGTTAACTTTCAAATCTTGCCAACCGTGCCTACATCAGGCCTTTTAGGTTAGTTCTAATCAGCAGGTCTCTCTCTAGGCAAGCAGCAGCGGTGACAGGGCGATCTTTTATGAATCATACTGAGTATGATCTACTTCTAATTTTAATCTATGCCGCTTGACATAAAATCTACTTGCTATTTACTAAGCCTCTAGACTGAGCAAGTATGTGACAAAAATGAAGCATTAAAAAAAATCATAAAACTAACTGTTAGCAAAACATAAATAAAATGTCACTTATTTTCTTTCAAATATGTCCAACTATTATAAATGTAAAATATTTAATGCTGCTTGATACATTTTATAAAGTTGATTTTATTCTCAAACTTATTAATAATTTTGTTAATTAATTCATGTTTAATAATTATTCATCCTACTTACGGATCTATTTTCTTTTTAGGATGGTATTACAAAAATGAAGTTCAGGCATAGATAATATTTTAATTGAATTTATTCAGTTCCCATTTGTTCATAGGTCCTTAATTTTTTTCATTAATGGTCCTTAAAAGTCCTTAAAAGTACTTAATTTCCATGCGCAGAAATGTGTACGAACCCTGAGATAATGTTCTATCAAGATAATGCAAGACCACATATCTCTGCTTTCACCGGCTGAACTCTGTACGGATTTGAATGAGATCTTTTACCACACCGACCATAAAGCCCTAACATCGCTTCTTCAGACTTCTACCTTTTTTCACACCTGCAACTACATCTTACTGGTGCTATCTTCTGTTCTGGACAGGATGACCGAAATAAAATTGATCCGTTTTTGGATTTGCAGCCACCAAGTTTCTGGGCTGAAATCTTTAAAAAATTACCAAAACTTTGGCAGGAAATCATAGATTTGAGTGGTGATTACTATCCACACTAAAGATAGTGCTTTCATGTCTTTTTCCCCCCTAACTTTATTAAGAATGTTTTTTTGGCGGAAAATATTGGTTACAACCAGATATGTTGCAATATTAAATATATATTGCAAATATTCTAAGTTGTACAAACAATAATTTATGTACTTTTGCTATGAAGTCTCATCAAAATATTTGTAAATTTTCAGATCTTCAAATCATTATTTTTATATCCCTGAACGTAGATTTAATATTGTAATTTATTTATTTGATTCAGATACTTATTTACTGTTGCTGTTCGTTTAATGAAATAAATGTGTCGCTTTCTTTATCAACTTGAAATGAAACATACAGTTTATTTTATTTAGCAGCTACTAATATACATCGTAAATAAAAGGATTAAAACAAATTTGATGAAATTTATTTCAAAAATAGATGAAAACATTCATTCCATTTGTGATAATTTTAACTGAATGGCAACACCCATCGCAGTAGTTCAGTTGGCTCCCTTTTATGTGCTGTTTGATATAGATATTTTTTATATCACTATAAAGGATTGTAAGCTTAGCACTTAATAACTAAACTTATACTAATTGACATCAGAGTATTATGAGATTTTTAATTAATGATTGTATGTGTATATTTGTTGTTTAGAGTGGAGAGAAATTATTTTTGTTAAAAAACTGTCCACAAAGACACCCTTTTAAAGTGTATGGCTTTCATGTATTACGTACCTGATTTTTTCCATTTGCTTTTCTAGTACTTTTTATTCAGAGTTTACAACTAATAGACTTTTGTCTTTTGCTTGTGGTTGAGAATCTATATTATGTGATCTCATATTTAAGAAGATTCTTCTGTATTATATTCCTAAATTATTTTTATGTATATACAATTTGAACTCTACATCAAAAGAAAGCAGTATAGAAGTAAAAATAGTCTGTAAATTCTAGTGCTATACTTTTTGCATGTATAGAGAAGAGTAACAAATGAAGGAACACACTATATTTTCATTTAATTTTACACTTCAATTTTCTCTCTTCTTTTAGAGAGATGGAACTTGTCGAAGAAGCCACAGCTTCATTTTTAGTTATTATGTCAGAAAATGTAAATATGCTTTGTACAAAGTATGTATTAAATACTTTTGCTCTGGGGAAATTTCTCAATAATTTAATTGAAGTAAGTGATTTTTCATACTATGAGTATTTTATGATTGTGTGTTTTTATTTTTGTATCTTTTAATATTCTTTACTCTTTTAGTTACTTATTTTTAGTAGTAACTCTTTTAGTCACTTTTTAGAGCATTGTGTCAGTCCTTGGTCATGATAGTATTATTTTAATTTTAGTCCTTCGCCCCAATAGTATTACATTTTGAGACTAAGTACAGTGCGAAGTCCGAGATCCGCACTCATCGGGACTTAAGCGATTCTGGATTCGGGGGTTTTCCGGATATTAGATCATCATTTTAAATCTAGTAAGATGGCATGTAGAAAATATAAAATTAAAAATGTGAAATCATGATTTAGGAAATAATGAAGCATTTATAATCTAAAAGGTATAAAAATTTACAAAAAAGATTATTGTTTACTTTATTAAATATTTTTTCAATGTAAGTTAAGTTGCTTCGTTTCTTATGCTAGTACTTTCTCAGTTAAAAAGTTAAAAGTCAGTTGCAAAGTTCAACTATTAAAGTCCTGTAATTGCTATGTCGAGAATTCTGACTAACTTGTCAATCAAAATTTTTTCTTTTTCAGTAACCACTCTGTCACTTCGTTCACTATCGGTAGTGGCATTTTATGGATCTAGAACCATACTACAGATTTTGTCATCTGTTAATTTATTGATGATTGGGGCATTGTTATTGAAATGAAAAACTTCTGTTGTATCATCTTCATTTTATTACTGCTTCTCCACATTTCTTTACAAAATGCATTAATTGGAAAATTTCACCTTTGGTCTGCGATGTCTGAACACCTTCAATTTTGAGGCTATCATTATCATCATCCTCACTATGAAATATAACTTGGCCATAAATTATGCCAATAATTTTTTAAAGTGTCTTGAGACACATCTATCCACGACCTCGCAATGCCCCACACAATAAATTTTACGCTAAAATATTTAAAAAATTTTTGAATAGTCTTGTCATTATTAAAGAAATTTAACACAGATTTTAAAAATGCTAGTTTATTATATTGGCATTGGAATTTCCACCAATTACTAGTTAGAGCCTTTTCTGTAGAGGTCGCCAAGGTATTTCACAGTACATATTCCAGAAAAGACCAGTTTCATCAGTGTTCTTAATTTGTTCTGCAGATAACTTTTCACTATTAATGAGTTCATCTGCAAATAGTTCAGTATCAGCTGAAGGTTTATCAAGTGAAATTTTTAATTGCCTTATACCATGGCGATTTTAAAATTTGGTTAACTAACCTTTCAAATATGTGCATTCAGTTTTTAAATTAATTTCTTCATGAAATATTTTGGCTTGAGCCATTATCATTGGACCCGTCAAACACGTCCTTGCTGTGATGCTGTCTGACCCACTCAATTATCATTTTGTCATAATCTTCACTTGTAGCATAACAAATAATTTTTCTGTTATTTATTGTGAATGGGATGTTGGAATCCACAAAAAATTCAAGAAGTTCCTTTTTTTGTTATGTCATATGCATTAGACTTTCCAATGCCGTGCACCTCACATAATTTAGAGACACATATACCTTTGTCCATTTTTTGCAGCAAATCCACTTTTTGTTTAATAGACATCAAAACATGATTTTGCTTTGTAGATCCTGATGCAGCTCTGGAAATAAAAGCTCTTTTCATAAAACTGCTGTAATAATAAGTCTGCAAAAAATAAGCTGTATCAAATCTAAGTTAAGGAACAGTGCAATCTGCTATGTTCTGAAATTCCTTGGAATCAGTAGAGTATAATTAGCCTAGCTTAAAATAGCATCCACTATACATTACTGGCTATGTATCATGAGATTGGCAATGAAAGACAAATTGTTTCACTAATTTTTGCTTGCTTCGATTGTGCACTGAGACAGTTAAGTCTGAACTGTATTAGTTTAGTTATTTATTATACTTATGTCTATTTCTTGCACATGCTTAAGGCTTATCTGAGTCCTGAATAAATAAATTCCCACATTTATCTAAGGCTTATCGAGTGTCGGCGCTAGATCCCTTACTGCCTGATGCAGTCTCTGCGGGTCCTTCTTCTACCAAATGCCTCCCTAAGTTCTGAATTTTCGCCACCCCTAAATTTTGGGTTCCAGTGATTTTTCTGAATTCTAAAAATTTTGTTGCTCGCTGCTCCTCTAAATTCCAAAAAAATTATCTTTGCTAAACTCTGCCGCCTGGTGCGGTCATATAAGCTGTGGCACCGATTCTGGGTTTATGAGAATAGCAAATGAGTTATTCTTAATTCAAATATCTCTAAATGTAATCTTTTGGCCTATGAGTATCATTAACAAAGTCTATTTTTAGCACATGGAAAGAAATTTTTGTTAAATTTTTTCTCGTCAGCATTTCTTAGTGCATTTAACTTAAATCTGTAAGCATAATGTGAACATAAAAAGTTGTCATATGCTTTGTTATTCAATTATTAATATTGAAAAAATTGTTTAGGCATTGCTGTATGAATCATTACACAAGTTGTCATGTGTTGATAAACATGTGGTGATGAAAGCAAAATATGATAAAAATGATTTGCCAGGCTGGCATCAGGGATATAAAATATTAGTAGGCATAAAATCAATGATGTTTCTATGTAGAATGTTTCTGTTTGAGATCAAGTAGATATGCTGCTATAAAGCCAAATTACTGATCATGCAAATTTATGATAAAATGATTGTTTCTTCAATAACAAGTTATTTTATTTAGTGCTGAAGTGAAATTAAGAATCGGACTCTCAACATGATTTATTATGAGGGGAAAAAAATCAAATGCGTAAAGCATACCAATAAAAAAAAATCATTAAAAAAAAATAGATTGTTGGTGGCTTTGAGGTCCAGATTTTAGATCATTCCAGATATTGGACGTCCTGATCTCAGACTTTGTACTGTACTGCAATGATTCTTTTGCAAAAAGTGTATTACAGCAAAAGATTTTAATTTAATGAAAATTCTCTTCTCTGCAGCTGAATGTGCAATTTATTGTACTGTGCATTCAATTGTGGGACATAATTTTTATAGCACAATTTTTCATAATGCTTAAGAAGATTAAAATTATGTCTTGAACTGGTTTTTAGCTAAATATGTTTCTTTTGTTTACCAGTTCAACGAATTTCAACAAATTAAAAATTTAAAAAGAGATGGACAAATAAAAAATTGTGCAAATCCGTCACTTATCAGTTCATCACAGATAAATGTTACATGGCTAATACAGTATCACTGTACTTGACCTTATTACTAGTATAATCTGTGCTACTGTTACTTGATCTTTGTTGCCTCTTTTGGCTTACTTTTTCATACCAATATATAGAAACTGACATGCAATATGATGTCATCTATACCTAGACGTAATAGGTGATACCTCAATCTCACATCTTATTTTTGACTCCATCCCCCAGAATATCTAAGAGAATTAAAAAAATTTTTAAAACATTTTACAGTAAAAAATAAGAAAGAAATTGATTGGTAACATATAAACCAGTGGTTTCCAAACTTTTGACTCGTGGAACCCTTTAGTACAATCAATATCTATGGCAGAACACCTTAGGCCTTCTCTGTTTTATAACTCAAGTGTAGTATGTAGTGTAAGGG
>KK115595.1:107862-118348 GCA_000611955.2 Stegodyphus mimosarum
TGGCTACACAATAAAACAGTGTAGAGATATCTAAACAGTTGCACATTATCCATGCAATGAAATTGTAAAAAACATTCAAATATACCTCATATTTCATTTTATTTCAAATACAACAATTAACCTTGATGATGTCAAAACATTGCCATACAAAAAATACTATTTCACATTTCCAAAAAACAAAGCATTTGCATTACAAAGATTATTGGTTAGAGCAAAATCAAAAAGGTCCATATAATTGACACAGTTCTTTTAATTTAACTATTATATTGCATTCATTTAAAGCTTGCTCATTATTAGCCCAAATGGATATTAGCCTAGAGGGCTATTAGTCTTGAAATGCCATTTTGCGTCAAATCACTGTAAACAGCTGTATAAGTTTTCAAATTGTTGCTACCAAATATTGTCACCCTGTATTGTATTTTAAGAAATTAAATAATGAAGGATTGGCATGGATATGTATATAACAATGATACCTAAAGCTATGAAATTTTGAATAACATAGTCCACCCAAACATGTGCAGCTGGAAGCCTGGAATTTGTTTTATTGTCATTTCATATTTTATCAATTTAAAGGAATTTTTTTATTAAGAAATTCAATAATTTCAAAGTGAGCAGTGGCAACTTACTGTATGGAATAAAATATTTTTATCTCCAGTGTGCAGGACTGTCTATCGAAAATTCTAAAGATATGCTGTTTTTAAATATTTTTAGCTTGAAATGTGTACGTATATGTGAAAGAAAAAAAATGCCCCTTTAGTGGTAATTTACAATCTGAAAGCTTTCATATATTTTTTTTTGTATTATTATTCATGACAGAAAACAATTTCAGTTTAATTTTACTAACTGTAATCCAACTAGAGTGCATATGGTGCACAGTAGGCCTACATTAAAACATAACATAATATAGCATATAAATGTTTAGTGATATGTGCGAGTGCATTTTTTGGCACAAGTTTCTCATTTTAGGTTCAACTGATAATAATTGCTGGTGAATGTCTTGGTTCTGCCTTTAAGCAGCTTCTGTATTTTGTTTCGGTACTTGTACAGTTTAAGAATCCCTCTTCATAGAGGTGTGTAGTTGAGAAAGATAAAAGTACTAATTTTGCTTTCTGAGACAACATTTTGAATTCATCTTGCAAATGTAGCCAAAACTTTGGTTGTTTACAAGTGAACTAAAGAACTATTAAATCCCTGCTTTCCAACTCATTTTGACGAGTTGAAATTGCAATACTTACTGCACAATATTAAAACATTCAGGAATGTAATAAATTTAAAACATCCTTTTCCTGCAGTAAATATTTATTATCGTCATGCAAACAAAAATGCTTTATCTGATCCGGAAAATAAAAGGTTTTCATTTTTCTTTGTTCTTGCTATCTGTGAAGAATATTTTAAAACTATGAATTTTAACTATGATATTGTTGCATTTTATGGGTTCATGGATTTGGAGTAATTGGTGAAAACACTTGATGAGGACTCAAGAGATACTACTTTCTTCCCATACAGGCTGGTTATATATAGCTTTAACCTATCTTCAAGAATATCCTCGAGAAAACCACTAAAAATGTGTTCTAGAATGTTCTTGCTCTGTCTATAACATATCGCCAACTCTGTTGGCAACTTTCCCCAAATGGGCGATTTTGCACCAAGTCTAGCAACCCTAAGCCCACAGTTTAACCATCGCTGCATTTTATAACAGTATTCAAACTCTTTATTTTAAGTGTGAAATGATAAATGAACATTAAAACATATATACCTGTACTTAACTTACCCATGAGAAGTAGTCAAATTATTCGAGGTAAAAGAACTGGAAATCAGATCAAACAGTTATCCTGCAAAATGTTTCGACTAAAAATTTGTGTGCAAGAGGCAATAGTCACAGGAATAGCCATTTTCTTCCTCGCGCCGTTTAAGGATTTAATTATAATATACAAGGTGTCCCATAAATGTTGCAATAAACTTCTGAGGGAAGTAGGGCACATCATAAGGATTAAGAATTGCTTTAGGAGCCCATGCCCAGAAATGTCATTGTATGTTGCCAGGGGTTGCTGTACAGAAGAGTGTTAGTGGAAAGGCAGAATTGCCTCATTCAAGTGGTAGGCACCGTACAAAGAGCATGGAATGCTCTACGAACAGAGAGCTTACAGACATGCACTTAGTGTGTGGAATAGCTGAGAGTAATGGACAAGCCGCTGTTTAGGCCGTGCCGACAATTGCATTTTTATCTCCAGCACATGCGACCGTGTATCAGAAATTCTAAAGATATGCTCATGTTAAAATTATTTTGTGATATTGCTGTTGAACTGAATTTTATGGGTTAAGTGCGAAGAATGTGATATTTAATAAATAAAGGTCACAAATCATTGCAAAAAATGCCGCTTTGGGCGTAATGTAAAATCTAAAGGCTTTCAGATTTTTATTTTGTTTTTTAAATTATTTGTTTTAAAAATTTATAAACATAACACAGAATGAACAAATTGTTTGTAATTCTTAAAATTATAAATACGTTTTGGAGGTTTGTGAATAAAGTTTGTGTTTTCTAATGCATTTAAATTTTTCTGCTTTGTGTTTAGTATAAGCTTAAATATTATTTCTTAATGTATGGTCTGCTACTGCTTGAAATTATTGAGCACTAGTAGTTTTGTCACAGCTTTGATTATTTTTTGGGAAAGGAGTAAATTGCACAGGCATTTTTATTAATTTCTTTTTATGTGAATTAAAAACTAGTTAATTTCATTTAGAAAGTGTTCTGTGAAAGTTTCTTTCCAAAAATAGTCAGAATATTTTTCTATAATTTTTTATTTATATGCATAGCATTTTTATCATTAATGCCTTCTTTTTCAGGTTATATTTAAACAGCGATTTTTTAAAACAAAGGAAAAATTTCAGTTAGCAGTAACTGGTGCAATAATATTCTTTATGGAACATGGATACAAAAATGGCTACTTTCTTTCTAATGCTCTTTTGGATAATTTTAAGAAATCGTTGCTTCTACTTCTAACCACCTACGAAAACTCACAGGTTTGCATTATTTGAATTTCATGTAGATTTAATGTATTTCTTAAAAAAAAAAGTTTTCCCCCTCCCTTTTATTCCCTTTTTGCATCTATATTTGCACTGGTCACATAATTTAGTTTTTATTATGTTTTCCGTTCTATCAGTAGGAAAGCAAAACAAACTCTTCAACAATATTTGTAACTTAACTTGATTATAATTGCATTCAGTAACTGAAGATGTTTATCATTTCACATAAAGAAAATAATTAAAACTCCATGAAATCGTAGGGAAATCAGAGTGAGAGGTACTTGTCAGTTTTCCAGTGACCAACGATTAATTGCCAAGTTTTTCAGTGTTTATTTCCAAACAATATAGCAAATCCAAAACAATAACTAAAACCAAGTAATAGAAATTGTGAAATTATTTTTTTCAGTTGTAACTTGGTGTTTGGTTGCAAGTAAAACTGACAAGTACCAAGAGTGAATATGAAATATTAGAAAATTACAAGCAACTATAAAATAATGAGGTTTGATATAGTAAAAGATGAGGAAAAATTTCAGGCTACTATTCTGGAGAAATGTTGTGGGCTTGTTTTTGCCTTATCAGATAAATTATTTTATCTGTTGTCCTTAAACATATTCCTGCCCTATAGCATGCATTAAACCAATTTACAGCAATAATTTTGTCGATAAAGGCTTGGGGAGAAAAACAAGATTTCGGTTTACTCTGAAAAAGTCAGATAATTTAGTTTAGGCATTCATCCTGCCATTTGTAAGAATTGTTTTTCTTTATTAATAATTGAGA
This sequence comes from Stegodyphus mimosarum, assembly GCA_000611955.2. NCBI lineage: Eukaryota > Metazoa > Arthropoda > Arachnida > Araneae > Eresidae > Stegodyphus > Stegodyphus mimosarum. Next base: position 111,664 of record KK115595.1, read on the forward strand.
AGCATGAATAATATTGCTTATTAGGATTTAAATAAATACAGTACAAAGTCTGAGATCCATGCTTCCAGTATCTGGTATCTAAAATCTAGACCTCCCCACCACCAGCCCCTAAACAAAAATAAAAAAATGAGCAGATAACATCTCCTCTTTACAAATTCTGGGAAAGGAGAATATAATAACAAAAGGAGACAAGTAAATGGACTTCTCTTTGGCCTAATTGTGAATCCCTCATGTCACTTTCAAACACTTGCTGGCTAGGGAGTTTCATTACGGCCACTAACAATCATTGACTGATGTGTTGGTGTTGGCTTGGATCACACTTTCGGTCCTTGAGCAGTTGTTTTGGAGAGGGGGTAGAGCTAGTGTTAAACATCTTGGGGTCTCATGCAACCTTTGTGGGTCCTAAATTTGTTGCCCACTGTCTCCTTAAATTATAAACTTTTGCCACCCCTTAAATTCTACTGCTCAGTGGTTGGTTCTCTTAAACTAAAAAAATGTTGTCATCTCTAATTTTTACTGCTTGGTGTTCCTCTAAATTCTAAAATTTTGCTTCCTAAATTCTGACACCAGTGCTGGTTGCAACCATATGGGGAGTTAACGTTTTATCTAACTTAAGTGGGAAGTGAAGCCTTAAGTTGCCATTTCTACAGGTCATTATGCTAGATTTAACTGATGATCTAAAATCCAGAATTTTTTTAAAATCTGGAATTGCAAAAGTTTTTATGATTATGGATCTCAGATTTTATGCTGTATTATACAGCTGTAATTTATTTTTGCATAATGTATGTATAGTTTATTCATATTTTGTGTTTTCCTTTGGAGTACACCTGATTGCATTTACTCTGTTATAAAAATTCAGTTGGTTTGGGTGCTATAGCAGATTGCTAAATAATTTACTTTTTTATTCTGAATTTTAAGTTATGTATTTTTAAAACGTTGACTGCCGCATGCATTTTATGTGGTTTGCCCATGGTGCCAACAACAACATTTTTTTTACTGTGCAATGTACATTATATTGAAGTATTATCTACATAAGATAAGGTGAGTTATATAATCGTGTTTAATATGTTTTTGTGGTGGGGAGTCACTGGTGACCCTCGAGGCATCATTTTTGCTGTTTATTATTTAAATTTTTGTGATTTATTTTTCTTCAAACCATTATAGTAACAATGGTATTATTTAAAAATTTATCAGTATTAATATTTACTCTAATTATGTATTTTTACTATTGGTCGTGCCATTGGTGGCCTCTGGCGCTATAGCCAAATCAAGTGCTGGCTACCGGTGACCCCCTCACGGTAGTCAACATGGTAATCACCTTTTCATTTCTATTTATAAAATTTTGTTTCTGAAGATGTTTTCTTCATTGAACATTCATTCATATTTTGGTATTTGCATATTAATGCAACAACTTTGGTGATAATTTATAGCTCAAAAGTTAAAACTTATTAGGTGTAAGTTGGCAATTATCGTAACATTTTTAAAAATAATTCGCAAATTATCGATATCTTTCATAAGTTGGCAAACATTATCAACATATCAAAAGAAAACATACTTTAGCAATTTAAAATGCAAATTTTAGTTATTAAATAAGGATTATATAATACATTAAAAAATAAAATGCCTACATTTTTTACAAAATTCTTCTGTTATTTTTTTTGTTACTCTTTGTACATAGCAATCTGTTTTCACTTAAAAAAAAAATCAGAGAACTTCATAAACTTGACATTGTTTTCTGTCTCCCAGTGCATCTCATCATTGTTCTCTGTAGTAATTTTGTAGCAAAATACTGTATTTCTGTAAAACTTTTGCTCCAATATATCTTTCTTTGCTGACAAATTCCACAAGTATGTACTTTAATTGTCAGTTTTAGCAAAAAGTATCATTATTTGGTTATAAAAACCCTTGGAATTTGGAATAAAAAGAACGTGTATGAAAATAATGACATTGCTTGACTGAAAAATTGTTATGATCATGGTTATCTGAAGAATTGTTATGTGCATAGTTGCCAGAATTTGGCACATTCTGAAAATTTGGCAACTACTACCGTGGTGGTGGCCCACCACCAGCCAAATTACTGAATACTAGTAGTTCGGTTTGGGGTTCGAATCCCGGTGAATGTCTGGTTACATGGGCATTTTCATGGTTTTCCCTGTGTGTAATGTATATACAAGTCAATTTCCCTTAAAAAGTCGTTCATGAAGGTAGCTCTCCCCTTCATTGCTTTGCCATAACTAAATAAACCAAACTGTCTAAGGTGGTTGTGATGAAACATAAGTACCAATATTTTTATCACATATATCATTAAAAGCTCTATATTGATTATTTTTTAAGCTTGCTTTTTTTGGGGGGGGGTTAAGGTTAAATTTATTATTCTAGCTGCAAGTTTAGGATCTTCAAATTTCATTAACATAAGAATTTTCTGTGTGAGAAGTAACCATTTTACAATTATATCTTAATATTTTAAAACTTTTTTTTGAAATAAACAAAAGATAACATGAATATATTTTTTTCTTTTTCCTCGTTTTCGTAATTGTTACTTATATTGAAAATCTATACAAAGGATTTTAAAACTCTTTTGCATTACATTTCAGGTAATTGTTCCAATAATTGTTTATTTAATAGTCTAGATAGTGTTATTGATAGCACTATAGAAATAAATAGTGTATTTTTTTAGAGAAGTTCTGAACAGTAAGAAATCATTTGACCTTATTTTATTCATAGAAGAAGGTGTAACTTATGAATTTAATTCTATCTACTCCATATTTAATTTCCATCTGTGAATCAAATTTGTATTTAATTTATTTTGCATCAGATTTGATTCAAACTAAGATTACATTTAAAGTGTGTATTTAAAAAAAGGGGGGATTAATAAATCTTCTATTGCTATTTATTATTCTTTAATATAATGTTGAATGAAGTTCATATTTCTGTCATTCTTGTATTTCAACCAAACTTTTAATAGTTCTTTTGTTAAAATTCCATGAGAAACTTGTAATTAAACTTAATTTTTTAAAGTTTCATATTTAGCAAAGTTTATTACATTGAAAATACATTTTTCTGAAATTTCACATTTAACAAGATGCATTGATTATAGATCAGTTCAAAACTTAAGTCTGTTTGTAGTTGGTTACACACTTTGTTTCAGAAATTTTTCTGTCTTTCTCTTGCCTGTGTTTATGTTATTCACAATAAACACCGGTAGATTATTATAAGCAGACATATGCTTATAATAATTTGCTTCCAAAGAAATTAATTTATTTTTCTGTTGATACACCTCAAGCATTTTATATTGAAATGCTATCAAATTTGGTAGTTAAGTTGGTAGATATTAAGTAATTTGATAGCTATTACTGAAATTGGCATACAAATTATACATCTGACATAATTTGTTTAATTTTTTTAGAATATTGGATTATGCAGAAATTTTGTGAAGTGTGAAACAAGATGTTATAAAACTGTTTTTCTCTGTTATTATTATTTCCTAGAAATATGTTAATATGCTTTTATGTAATTCCAGGTTATTGTTCCAATAGCTGTTTATTTAATAATATTGGAAAGAAATGATTCAATGAAAACAAATGATGTAGAAAATGATGTAAAAAATGAAAAATCGTAAGTTGAAAGGAAATATTCATAATTTTTTAAGTACTTATAATTATTTATGTTCCCACTTTATATATAACTGTGCATTTTGTTTTGTGTACACCACTTGTTTGAATTTGTCTTGAAGTCTTGTTTGATATTATGATAATCCTTATGTGCATATTCTTCATTATTTATGTGCCTTGTGTATTATTCCATATGTTTCTCAGTCTTAGAATTATTTACTCTATGTAAATAAGTTCTTAATAAGGCAGTCGAAAGTAAATTTTACATGTACTTCATAATTTATGAGGCTTGTATATTACATATTTTTCTAATTCTTAGAATTATTTCCTCTATAAGTTAATATTGCACCCAAAAGTAAATAAATAAATAAATAAAAAATACAATTCAAACTATGAAAAGTTGCAATGATTAGCTGCTTCATAAATCTTTATTTCTAATGAATGTTTTTATATAAAATTAAAGAAGAATATGTAACATTTTATGTAAAATTCCTTTTATTGTTTATATTTTGTTTAGACTTTTGCTATTTTAAAAATTTATCATAAAATGAAGTGTAAATAATAAAAAAAAAATAATATTTTGGTGCTGAAATCAGTTGCCTGGTTGAAGCTTCATTATTCAATTAATTTCAAAAGCTTAAATTCGAAGCATTCCTCACAATTAAATCAATCCTTTTTTAAATGTAAAATAAAAATATCTGAAGCAGAGCAATGAGTAGACTAAGGTTACATATATTGATCACAGTCTAACTTTTTGAAGATGATGCTTTTAGTTCAGTTTATTTTCATTTTGTTTAGATCTTTTTTGTTTGAAAACATGGGGAAAGTTTCAAAATTCTGGTCATTTTTATATGAAGCTTTTATGAAATACATTTCTTCAGACTCATGTTCTGGGAAAGTAAGTTGTTTTGACTTCTACTGAATGAGAAATTGAATTAATATTTGCTATCTCTACTTTAAGTTTATATGCTTATAAGTGTTTCATAGGCTTTATAGTTTTATTTAATATTTTCTGCAGAGCATTATTATTGAAGTTTTCTTGATGCGTTCTCACAAAACATGCAGTTTTATTCAGTTTATTTTTAAAGATTTTTATTGCTAATGAAAACTCAACACTAACCCTGTGACTAGCACTTAGTAAACTTAACTCTGCTTTATGTTGCCTTGTTTTGTAAATTAATGTACTTTTTTATTTCTTTGTTAATCTAAAAATTGTACGTATGATCTTTTGTGAAAATATATAACAAAGCAAAATATTATGTGAAGCAAGGTAATATCTTTTGTACATATATCTTTCCTCAATAGATGCGATAATTTAATAAATTATTATGAAACTAATTTTAATACGTTTAGTCAAAAAATATTTGGTTACCAACTAAACAGAAGTTTGTGCTTTCATCATTCTCTTTTGCATAGAGAATAAGCAGCTGTTTCCTAAAAAAAAACTCTTATATTTGGTATGATAGGTCTAAATATTATTAATAAACTATGTAATAAAGTGCACAAAACAGTGTATTGTCAAAATGAACATCCAAAAGTATCCATCTATTGAATAATAAAGAACATGCACAAAGTTTGGATTTTAGGCTTGATTACCGAAACTATGCAGAGTTTAAATTTTTGGTCCATTTTGCATGCTGGAAAGAGGAGGGAAAGAAGGACTGGTATAAGCATTTAGCGAATCAGAGAGAAGCTTTTAATTAAAGGGATGTAAGCAAAATATTTGTAAGTTAAAATTAAGATGATGGATGGGCCAAAGAGACAAAAAAAATTAAACTCTGATTGTATTTGGGAAGACTGCATAATTGCATTGTTGCCTCATACTTCGTTTCAACCTTCTCTTTTTGTTTAGTAATTTATTGTATTTACATGCTTTTTCATCTTTTTAAGCATTTTCAGAGTTTATTGGCATTCCACATTTTGTAGATTTTTAAGCTTTTCAATTGTTCAAATCCAACATGTTTTAAAATTTTTATTGTACTTATACATACTTTGTCATTTTTTTTCATCATTATTTAGCATTTTTGGAGTTTACTGATATTCCACATTTTGAAGAAAGTGCTTTATTTTATGCTTTAGTTTTTTGTTTTAAGTATTTTTCAGTTATGCTCTGTGCGTAGTAATGTAACATGCCACTAAAAATTCAACAATTTGTCACTGAAGTTATCAGGAAGTTTTTGTGCAAGAGTTGTTTGCCATTGTAGATATAAACCATTCCATTTCATCATTCTTCTATACCTACCCATACTTGGTTTAAAGCCCATACTTCCTTTTAGAAAATCCATATTTTCTTTTTATAAATGTTTAAATGAGCAACTCTTCTAATGCTTTCAATTATGTAACTTCATGGGATATTCAGCAGCCTTCATTTCTCTTTTCTGTTATGAATTTTAACACTTGCTGCTCAACTTTATTAAACCTTCCTTTTTTGTGCCCACTAAAATATTTTCTTGACGAATTTGCATTTTTATATTTTGTTAAATCTTTTCTTCAGAGAGGAATCTGGAACTGTGTATTTCCTTGAAGCTGTCAAGTTGTTCATTCTCTCTGCCTCATTTGCAAACATAATTTTAAAATTCATATTGTGAGTTCTCCTGATACTTTCATATATTTGTGTCTTTGATGAGTCTTTTTCAATGCTGCTGTTATTAGTCATGTCCATTTTTTTAATTGCCAATAAAGAATAAAATAAGTAACCATTGCTAAACCACCACTTGCAAATATACAAGATATAACAGTTGCAAAAGGCAGGGAACACTCTTATCTGTGAATCACAGACACAATAAATAAATAAAGACTTTTCCAACTTGGTTTGAGTAGAGGTATGGCTGTAACATTATTCCAAGCTTCCGCGCTCAGGCAGATGCATGGGCGAACCAATAAGAAGAGTTTTTACATTCCATTACCTAGACCTTAAATTTAGCACAAGTCAGTTTTTAAAAGGAAATTATTAGTCAAAAAATATCTCATTATGTTCGAGTTATAATATACTATTTAAGCTAAGTCTTTGTGTTAATCACGAGCAGTGATTGGGCTAAAGTTTTCATAGTGCAGAGAAATTGCAAGGAAAGAGT
>KK115595.1:120193-171706 GCA_000611955.2 Stegodyphus mimosarum
TATGTATTATTATTATTATTTTTCCCCCCTTCCTTTTTTTCATTTTGAATGCTTGTGTTTAGGTTTTGCCTGCTACCTTAATTTGCTGATTACTGAAGTCTGAATCTATTTAGTATATTTGAATGTGTATGTTTTATTGTTTTTTAAATAGTACCTCTCCTTTTTATTTATGTATAGTAGGTGTATTCTTAAAATTTAAATGATCGTCAGCAAAATTTTCATAATGAGGCTGTTTGATTGAGCATGTGATTGCTGGATGATCTGCTGTTTCATGGCAGAAATCTTTGCCATATTTCAACAGACATAAAACGTTACAGAAAAAAAAGGGGGGAAGACAAAAACTCTTTACAAAAAAAATATAAATATAATTTTTGAATTTATATAATTGTGTTAAACTTTCATAAAAATAGAAATTTTATTGTAAACTTACAACTTTTGTTGAATGTTTGTAATGCTTAAAGTGTCAAAATAGTTCAAATAAATTGTACCATATAATGTCTATTTTTTGAAATGCCATATTTACTGACATATCCCACCCCTTTCCACTTCCTATTAATTTTACTGCTTGAAAAATGGGAAGGGAAAAATTCACAATATGTTTCTTAAGTGGCAGCTTAAATAATAAACATAGCACATTAAAAGACACACATAAAGACACAATAATATTATTAAATTGTGTATTTCAAAAGTGTTATCAATTTTGAAATCTTTTTACTTACATAAAATAATTACCCATTTATGCATATATTTTACATTGTTACTATAAATCAGTAGTTTCTAAATCATATACTGAAAGAACTGTGGAGAAAAATATGTGAGTAAATGTGGTATATATATATGTTTATTGTCAATTATGCATTACTCTGAAAAAAAAAAGATGATGGAAGCAACTATGAAAAAGCGAGTTCTTATTTATTGTGAGTTCTTGAGGGAAATCGTTGTGCATTCCTTGTCATTAGCCTTCATAAAATATTGCCAAAAAAGTATTTTTCATTGTGTGATACATATTTAAAGTCTTATGCCTAGGTACTGTTGGTGAATGGTGAATGATGTTATAGTACATGGTAACCTTAGTTCCATTATTTTCAGCATCAAATCTGTAAATCTTCCTTGTATCCAGCATAAGCATCTTTATCCATTTTTCCTTATAGCATTAAGCTGTAAACTTGGCAGAATTAATTTTTTAATTAGAGAATTTTCAGTACTCTTTACTATATCATCTCTCTTTTAGTGACTGTCTGGTGTAAAAATTTTATTTCTCTATCATTAGCTATTTTAAATAAAATATACAACAGATTAAATATGGCAAAGCAATCTTACCAAAATTTCCCATCTGCCAGTGATGTGCTTTGGATGTTTCTTGTTACATGCTTCAAAATTTTGGCTTCCAGCTTTCAAAAATATAATTTTGCTTGCAATAATATTTTTTATAGAGTTTACTTGATCAGTTCCATTTTGGCATATGAAATAATCTTATTTGCTGGCTTGTTTTATGAAATATATCCCCTTGATATTATGCTCTTTTAAAACTCTGATGCTCTCTTATTAAACACAATTTGCCCTCATTACACTCAATAGCAAAAATTTATTATTCTAGGAGCTCTGTGTTCAGAATAAATTTTTGCTGGAGACTCCATATATGATGTAATCTATTTTCATGATAAAGCAAGTGTGCAAACTCAGTATGAAACTTACTGGCAAATAGCTGACACCACTTACGAAAGGATAATTCTTTTTAGAAAAAGACAAGTTCTGAATGAAAGTTAAGCGTGCAAAGGTAGAAAGACCGAGATTGGAAAGACTGAGATAGAAATTTGTGTTGAGTGGATCAAATAGTTGACACTTTGTTATTTTAGGAAGTGTGAATTTTTTAGATGCTACCTTTTTCTCTTGCCTAAAGGTTTAATTTTCTGCTAAGCACTTAACAAGTTTTGCATATTACTTTGATTTTTAAAATTTAAGTAGTTATATGTGATAAAGCTGAAATTTAAATTTCTGGTATAAAGAACCTTTTCTTTAACCTCTAAAATTTTGGGAATTTTTACGGTTGGCTGTCGAGACATATATATTTGGTGATAGTTTTTTTAGAAGATCCCTTCATACATTATCCTGTAGAGAAGATCCTTTCATACATTGTCCTGTATGATTTTCTTTTATTTTTAATTTTTTTACATGATTTTTGTTTTTAAGCACTTGATTTTTTTTAAAAGTTCTGAAGCATAGTTGTCATACTATATTAAACATTTTGGTTGCCTGTATGCTGAGCAAACTTGTTGTGGGACATTTGTAGACTGAATAAAAAATATCAAAGCAATTACAGGATTACTGGTCTGTAGTTAACTGGTTATATTCGGATTTAAAACATATTCTGAAAGCACTAAATTAATGAAGCTATTATAAATTCTAAAAGATAAGCAACTAGGTTTAAATTTTTATGAAGGAACTGGAAATTGCATTTTAACACAAAAGCAGGCACATACTTTTGCTTGCATAAATCCTTTTTTGAAGTTGTAAGTGCATTTTTGTTAATCTATTTTACTTACTTTGTTAAAAAATGTCATTTTGTTCTTTTATGACTAGAAATGAAGTAATAATAAAATATATTTTGACAAATCTGCAAATTGGTTAAAAATGTGTATAACAATTAAAGTGGCCCGATATTTTTGTGACTGACTGACTGTCTGTACTGTGTTTTAAATTTGTAACATATCTTAAATTAAAATTTAATTTAATTATATAAAACAATAACTTTTCAAATTACAGATCATCAGTATGAAAATGGTATATTCTTGTTTACAAGTCTTGATGCAAAGCTTTTGTGAAACTGTGAATCATGCTAAATCTATGTAAGTTTTTTTAATGTAATCTGCCTAAGGCTTGTGATAATTGTATTTATACATACTTTATTTTATATATCATATCTTTTACCAAAAAAGGAAAACTGCAAGATGACTAGAAATGCATTAAATAGTGTATGAAATGCATTAATAGTGAATTATTTTTATATAGTTTAAATATTCCTTGAGATTATGTTTTAAAAGACTTACTGGAATTAAGCAGTTGTTTGTGTGTAAGAAAGGAATAGTTTTATAGTATGGGAAGAGAGGAACAAAAACTTTAGTAAATGAAAACTCATGGTATGTGTGGGGGGAATTAGAATTGTTTAAACTTGTTTTCAGGTTTTGATAAAATGGCATCTTTTAATTTAACGTAATATTGTGGTTAATGCATATTTCAGTTTTCTTTCCCCCTTTTATCGATCTAAATTTATGACATGGTATTTCTTTTTTGCTTGTTTAATTTTATTTCATTTTGTCTACTTTTGAAAGTTTAAGTATAAAAAAAAGCTGTATTTTATCATCTAAAATTTATGTTTTTAAATAGCTTCAAATAGAATATGACTTTTGTTCTCTGCCATTTTTATTCTGGAAACTGACAATCAATGTACATTTTCTTTAATAATTAATGAAACTAAGTAATTTCCATTTATTTGGCATTAAATTTATTGTAGAGTTTATAATTCTGAAGTCTGTATCTATTGTGTTTCAGAATCAACAAAGAAGCTTTTCATCCTAATGAGATGCAAACTGTATCAGATGAAAAGATTTTTAAATTGATAGTTATTGTGACTAACCACATAAAGATGATCATTAAATATGAGTTTTCAATAGTTCACTATGAAAATATCATTAAAATTCTCCAGTTATTTTTGGCTGTTCAAGGTAATTATTTTATAAAGATACTATTAGATATTTCTCTTATCCTGTACATGGAATTTTATATTTTAAGTTTTCTTCTGTAGATGTCTGTAGTTTAACAAGTCAGCAGTATATGGTGGTTTGCAACGTACTATCAATTCCTTGGCTATTGGAGTGGGTATGTTGCATGATTTTTAAATCATTTAGTTTAAACTGCGATAGATATTTAGTTACATTTCTGAAACTCTTTATGGCCAAAAATGCTGCATATTTCCACCTAACAAAATAAATTTTAATTCTTTTGTGTAGGAAAAATAAATTATGTGAACTAAAAGTTTGCAATAGCTCATTTAAAGAAAAGGAGAGCAATTTATCTGATACTTATGCAAAATAATTTAATTGGGTACTTTATAGTAATTGAATTTGGCAAAAAACATATATTCTTTATCTGTGAAATAATTTACAGATAATATAAATGAAAATTTGTCTTTAAGTAGTCTTTTAGAAATATTTTTTTGTGTACTTACAGGCAATCCTTGTAGCTGCTTTTCCCATCTATTTGTAATTTTTCTCTGGCATCGAAATTTGATTTTATGTCTTCCCCTCATTCAGTTAAAATATGATGTCTTTCATTGAATTCTGCTTTCAAAATGGAATATATAAATTTAATTTTAGTAATGTTGTTGTTGTTGTGTCCATTACCACATGGAAGAATGATTGCCAGAGCCTACTCCAAAGAGGGGTTGGACTAATACATACATATTAAATTAGAAAAAAGAAATAATTTTAGTTTGAAATATATGTAATTTTTTAATGCCACAATTTATTACATATCAGTAGGGAATGTAATCAATTTATGAGTTTCCGAACATGAACCTTTTGTGTTAGTTGACGACGTGAAATAGATTATCGTAATCTTTGCTGTGTATCTCTTGATGAATTTGCACTGTTAATTTTATAGCTGGCTAAGCACAAATAAAGGATAAGAAAAATAACAGATTAAAACATTTTATTACAATCTCCTGATTATCCTTTCCTTTGATTTCAACATTTGATAGAATTGACATGTTTTTGGCTTATTTTTGATTATACAAGTGACAATAAATAACCTATCAATACAAATACTACACCAGTGTATTTCAGTACACTGAGATTGACATGCTTCATATTTAACCGTCATTTTACTAAATAGTATCCATTTGATGTGAAATATAAACGTTGGTTTTATAGATTCTTCCTGCATAAAATTTGTTTCTTGTAAAATAAAAGTACCTGTTGCTTTATTTCCGAGTGGACTGTAATGTGAATTTAAAATACAAACACCATTTAACATTTTTTAATAATTTTATTTAACCTTTCAAGTCTTGCTTCTGATGAAGCAACAAAAAAAAAAAAAAAAAAAAAAATAAAAGTTTTTTAAAAAGAACTTCATTATCATAGCAAGGTAGCATTGCCATGTTAAGCAATACAAATGTAACCAATTTAATGGCATTAATGATTAGCTATTTTACAGAGTGGCGTTAATACCGCCCGACTGTCAAATCCTTTGGATTTCAACAAAATTAGTTTAGCAAATTACAATGAAATTTTTAAGAAATTATATAATAAGACATTTCAAAATTCAAAATAACATGATAATATAGCAAAATATGTTTAAATATAATGTACAATATTCATTAAAATAATAAAATGCTGTAAGAGTATGCAAAGATTAAGTATTATTTCCAGACAATAAATATACATTAGAAATACTATGTTTAAAAATCCTGTGAGGTGTTTTTACTAAAACAGCATGTATTTTCCCATCTTTCCCAGGTATTACATCATGAATTCTACCAATTAACCAAAAGCAAATTGGGGGGTTATCTTCCTTTAACAATACAAAGCTATTACTTTTTTTCAGAATACCATTTTCCTCATTGTTGGAGATTATTTAAGTAATCTCTTGACCATTTTTGCTAAATGGTTTGCTTAAATTTTTGAGCTTCTTGTCATCTAGAAAGTCTATTAGTCGAAACATTAACTAGTTGAGGTTCAGGAATGGCATTAATACTATAATAGGTTGACCAATTAAGAAATGACCAGGTGCTGAATCTCGAAATCATTTGGATCTGACGATAATGGAACGAGTGGTCGACTATTTAAGAATACCTTCAACTTGATTGACAGCTGTAAAGAATTCTTCAAGAGTTAATTTTTATTTTCCTACGAGCCTTTTTAGATGATATTTAAACGACTAAACTCCCACTTCCCAGAGTTCGCCAAAATTAGGAGATCTAGGAGGTAAAATTTTCCAAGAAATTGACTGCGAAACTAAACAATCAGCTAAATTTTCGGGAGGGCTGGAAGCAAAGTGATGCAGTTTTTTTTCAAGTCTGTATTAGCACCTGCAAAATTAGTAACATTGTTTGAAAATATTGCAGAAGAAATGCCATGATGAGCAAAAAATCATTTTAAAGTATCAATTAGAGCCTCAAGAATCAGTCAGAATTTCAAAGTCAGATAATGTTTCATTATAATATTAGTTATTTTATGATCTCAAGGAAGTAAAATAGGATATTTTTGGTCGAATGATAAAACAGACTGGACAAGTTGATTGCCACCACAAAGGAGATCATAATCATCAAGAAATATATTTAAATTATTCACATTACTTCCCTTGACATTTTATTTTAAGGCATTAATTTCTCTATGGAATGCATTTACCTGTACTGCTCTAATTAAAGACATTTTGGTGAACTCAAATTCTTCAGTAGTTATAGATATCTTGTCCTTGTTTCTTCAGATATATGTAAACCTAAAAATAAAACTAAGAATTCCTATTAGTTTATGAAAATTATTACTTAGAGAGAGAAATTGGTTGATAAAATCACTTGTAGAAAGAGCTAAGTTGATGTTAGATGAATTTTTAAGCTCAGTTAAATATAGTTCCTTTTCAGTGGAGTCCATTTGTTTCGCACTGGAACCATCTGATATATTTTCAGCGGCAACAGGGGGCCCTGACGACCAAAGATCAAGGTATTTGAGATTCAACACTATGAAGTATTAGATTAGCAGGGTTTTCACTGGACGAGATATGTTTCCACTGATAATTTGATGTAAGAGACTGAATTTTAGATACTTGATTTCCTACAAATGTTTTGAGCTAATGAGGGGATGGATTTATCCAGGTGAGAGAGATAGATGAGTCCAAAAACAACAGAACTTTGTGAACATCCATTTTTAGGGAAAAGATGATTTTGTTGACAAGTTGTAAGTATAATTAACAAGAAAATAGCTCCAATCGTGGAACAGAAATTGTCTTTAAAGGCTAAACTCTGATATGCTGGCAAGTAATTTAGTTGTTGGAGAAAAGTTTCCATTATAACTTTAAAGATAAACAACTTCTCCATATGCAGCAATGGAAACATCACAAAAACGTAGTAAAACAATGAATTGAGAATCAAACTCAAGATAGGTCTGTCAATTCTAATGTTTTCAATTTCCTTTACAGTGTGAACAAAATGGTTCCATTGTTTTCTGAGTTGATCAGTAAGTTCATCATCCCAGTTAATTTTCTCTGGCCAAAGCTTCGGGAGAAATATCTTGACCTTGGTTATAACAGGTCCAAGAAATCCACATGAGTCATAAAGTTTAGGACTAGCTGACAAAACTTTTCGTTTGGTATAAATATTTTACAATTTTACTGAACCTTTTAAAACAAATGTATCTTCTTTCAAATTCCAAACCATAGCTAGTGTTTTTAGTTGAAGATTCTTCAATCTAGATAAATAAATAGTCAGATGAGCTTCAAGAAATAGAAGATCAAAATTTATCCAAACTGAAGAATTACTATTTATTTATCCAAACTTCTAGAAATAGAAGATCGAAACTCCGAATATAAATACATTATATTCAGAGCTTTGTTCTATTTCTGTTTTCTTTCTATTACTCATCACAGTTAGAATTCCATTTATGTAGACTCATGCAACATGACTGAAACATTTTAATTAACTGATCTTTAAAAACTTTACAAGTTTTGATACTTTGTCTACAGCATTAATATCATCCATATATATGCTAGAAAGTGCAACTTCAGCAGCTAAGGGGAACTTAGCAGATTTATCTAAAGCTAATGGTTTTATAATTCTAGTAGTTAGAAATGGTGCACATTTGGTGCTGTAAGTCACTGTATTCAATTTATAGGAGTCTCATATTCTTTGGTTCTCCACAAAATTCTTAACAGATCTCTCTGGGCCGGTTCTATCAGAATTTGCCTAAATATTTGTTTAATATCAGCTATTAAAACCATTTTATGCTTTCGAAATCTTAGCATAATGTCGAAAACATTTTCATGTACTTTTCCAGCAAGAAGAATATCATTCAAGCTTTGGCCAGAAGTGGTCAGGGCAGACCCGTTAAAAACTACATGAAGTTTGATAGAAGTTTACTCAGCTGTAAAGAAAAAGCTCTCGTTTTTCTAAATATCCATGAACTTTTCAAATTTGGGTAATTCAGTCAATGTTAAACTGATTTCATATTGTTTTCTTGTTTCTTTGTGTAACTTTTGAATGACAATATTTATTAGGAAATGAGGAATTAGTTCATTAGCTTCTAATTTCATTAAGTTTAAACCTCTTGAGGTTTTGTTCAAAATATCAAATAGATTTCTAAGACTCTTATAAGATTCAACACGTTATTTTCTCAAAATTACTATTAGAATTAACAGTCAAATGTTTATTTTCATACCTATCAATTAAAACCTCAAATAAAGATTGAAAACTGTCTTCTAAAGTCTCCACAACTTTCGCTTCTCCTTTCAACACAGAACGCAAATAGAACAATTTTTGAAAGAAGAGTTGCTTGAATCAAACTATCAAATTGTTTTTTAAAATTACTCCAGTTTTTAATACAACCATCAAATTGTGATAGGCTTAAATCAGGTAACTTAATAGAAACAGAATTAGGATCCTTAAATATTATTCGTTAACGTGTTATCATCTAAGTCAAATTTTAAAAATAATGTTTTGTAAGCTTACCTTTATTTCTTCTAAATGGTCTTCCATCTCTTCAAATTCTAAATCCACACTCGTTAAATTTTCATTGTCAACGACATCATAATAGTCCAATTGCAGTGATTTGATCTGAGATAATATGTCCAAAACCATGTCCAATTTGATTTGAAGGCACATGCAAAGCTGAATCTTTCAAAAAAGTTTCCAATTTCGTGATCCTAATTTTAAAGTTTCCACGACATCGATTAAGCACTTTTATTTTTTCATCTGATGACAATACTGTAGAATTATCCTTGCTATCCAGTTCGTTATCTGAATTAACCCTTTTCCTTTTTTATACACAATCAAACAAATGTTTTTAATGCTTTTAATGTTCGAAACAACAATTTATTTAGAAAATCATTCTCCAGACCATAAATATGCTGCATTTTTTCCGAATGGACTGTAATGTGAATTTAAAATACAAACACCATTTAACATTTTTTAATAATTTTATTTAACCTTTAAAATCTTCCTTCTGGTGAAGCAATGAAAAAAATGAATGACTAAACGTTTTTTTTAAACTACATTATTGTAGCAGTATGGTATTTTCATATTAAGCAATATAGCCAATTTGATGGCGCAAACAATTAGTTATTTTACAGAGTGGCGATAACAGTACCTATGATCCACAAAGTCAGCAATGAGTTGGTAACTTTTCGTGAAGATGCAGGTAATCAAAAAATACCCATTTTTAAAACTTTTGTTTGGAGGGAAAAGTCATATTATTATATTCATTGACTCAAGCAGTTTTCAAGGCAGATTTATTTATAAACTCTTAAATACCTTGAGCGTTTTTTGCAGATTAAAATCTATTGATAAATTGACACAACACAAAGAAATTATTATGCTCAAAAAGTGGATATTTAATGAACAAAATAAATTTGAAAATTATTTCTTTTGAAGCAAATTATTGCACATTTTACAGTATGGAAAATAGATTTAGCCTGAATGAAGATTTGTTTTAATGCATTCCATGTTGCTGATAACTGATTTAAAGAAATATAAAATGATACCTAGCAGTATTGTATGAGCTGAAAGTGTGCTAGAGCTAGATAATTATTTAGCATTGATAATAACAACAGTTTTAGTTTTGGTAATGTATTTGCTATTGTACATTGAATTATAACATCCCCAGTTTAATGAAAATTTATGTTAATCTCATGACAGTTATTACATTAGAGTCTAACTGTATGTAATTTTCTTTACTGTGTTCATATCTAAAAGTGAATTTTGCTGTTCAATTTTAATACTAGTTTACCAAACTCTTAATAAGTGGAGTATTTTATTTAGGTTTTTGTTGTTTAATATAATTTCAGGAAAAGGAAGATCTTTTTGATCTTTCATGCGAGTTCTTACCAGTGAAAATGCTCAAACAATTTGGAATTTCTCTAAATACCTCAGTTGGCATTCAGTGCCTTCAGACACTTGCTCTTCTTCCTAAAAGAATATGCTCAAAGTGGAAATACCAGATTCTAATGTATTGTTTGGTATGTTTTAATTAAATCATGCTTTCTGCAGGAGAAAAGTGACTTTTTAATTTTTTTCCCCTGTACTGAGCACTTTTATGAATCATTGTTTATTTCCTTTGAAATACATATTTTAAATTTGAATTTGTCCAGTTAAGAACTTAATTTATGTTAAGTGAAATAAATTTGCATTTATTTAAATTTAATTAATTTTTATTTGTCTATTTTTCTTAATAGATAATAAGGTATGTAAAATCTTTGGTATATCAATTAATTTCTGAGCTGGGGAGTAATGTTATTTGCTTCTTTTTTATATGCATGGAATTTGAATATGTTGAACTTGGAAAATATCTGTTTAATGCTAGTAAATATGACATTTCCATTTTCTTACTTTTACATATCCTCTTTTTTTTTTTTATTTATTTATATACTTTTAGTACAAATAAAGTCTTCTAGTATTCGTTCACATTAAATGACTGTAATACTTTTTACGTTTAAAAAAACTGTTGGGAATGATGCAGCTTCACCATAAACTGAAGATAAATTTATTTGTGTGTATGCAACTCTTGATATAATATACTCTATACTTAATATTATACTTTTTTCCCCCAATTTGGTAATCCACTGATCAGCCAGTAGATGCACTATGTATGATTGTATTTCTTCTTCCACAACCTTCCACAGATAATGCACTATCAAATTTAAGAATAATTTTTCAAATCCATCTCTCATAAGCCTCAAACTTTTCTGTATCAGAAAAGGACATGGAATAATTTGCGGTACCATTTATCAGTATACTATTGATTTTGATACAAAATGTGATTTATTTGCATAAAAATGATAAGATTTAAATGTATTGTTTTATGACAACAAAAAGAAACTTTTAATTAACAAAAGTTTATTATCTGGAAATTAACCTATTTAAGACAGATCTAAGCACATAAATTAATTATTGATTTCTTGGTTATTAAAATTTTTAATGAAATGTTGGTAAGTGTGTTTGCAAACTTTCAAGTAATATTCTGTGTAATAACCATTTGCTAGTGTCTTTTTTCTTCAGTCTCTAAAGTGTTATAATGTGAATTTACTATATTACTTCTATAGCTAAGTAGTAGTTATTAAAACTCAGTTTGTCAGTAAGAGGGGTAACAGTAATTAAATTTTTTATATGTATGCAGGTTTGAGGTATATTTAACTGATGCTAAATTTCTTATATATATGCAGGTTTGAGATATACTTAACTGAAGCTATGAGTTAATACCTTCTTGCTTATTAAGTCATTCTAATTGACGAAAGCAGGGACAGAAGACAAATGTACACTGGTCATCAAAATTAAGAGATAATGAGAAAAAATATGCTCACTAAGTTAATGTTCCAACCAGTGTTGTAATTATTTAGGTTAATTGAATACAACTAAATACAAAATTGCACTTCTGCGCATATGTTAGCACTGGAAATATGCAAATTCGGTGATTGACAATATGGTGCATAATACGCATGCTGGAATTCTGGTCTGTAGTGTTGTTTAAAGTGAATGTGGTTTCTGAGAGTCATCAGTTTTCAGTAGTTATGGTTCAAAGGCATCGTTTAAGTGAAGGTCAAAAGTGGCAAATAATTGGTAGAATGGATGTTAAACACAAAAGGAGCGCCCAAGATTTGAATATCTCTCAAAGTGTCGTATGGAGTTTGGAGCTGTGTTCTAAGCACTGGACAGTTGATGGACAGCCTGGTCAAGGCAGCCAAGAGCAACAACTGCATCAGAAGACTGTTTCCTGTTGTTGTTGGCTTGAAGAAACTGTGAAGTCACCGTAAGAGATTTGGTTTTAGATTTTCAAGCTGCCACAGGAGCTTGAATTAGCCATTCTAATGCTGCTTAAGAATTTCTGACTATATGCGAGAAAACCAATGGTTTGTGTCCCACTCATTCCACCTTCCTGAGTGGCCCATTTTAAACTTGTACCATCGTCATATTCAATGGAGGCAAGATAACTGAGCCTGAGCATTCTCAGTGATTCTAGGCATGTTTTGATCTGGTGAGAGGAACACTCAACTTGCCTTTCCTTGTTCATGAAATATCCTGTTTCTGTGATCGCAATTTAATGGCTAGGGGAGGAATCTTGAGAAATGGCTACACCAAGCTGTATATCTTTCAAGCATGTTCAGTAATGACTCAGAGATAAGTGGATGAGATACTGGAACCCTAAATTAGACTGTTTAGGTGTGCTGTTGGCCCAGAGCTTTTGCTAATTGATGACAATGCTCAGCCTCATCAAGAATATGGGGTGTCAGAATACTTGCAAACAGAAGATATCACTCGAATGGATAGGCCACCTTACTCACCTGACTTGAACCCAATTAAACATGTGTGGGATGCCTTAGTGTGCCAAATTTCAGCACATCAAATTCCTCTCTGCCTCCAAAAGCTGAAAAGTGCCCTTTTAGAAGAAGAGTGTTGTGCAATTCCAGAAGGCTTGATCTGCTCTTGGTACAGTCTATGAAACCAAGTCTATATATCTGAGATGACCATACACCATATTAAAGAAAACATTTTTCCACAAGAGGTTACTTAATTTTTCCATCATTTTCCAGTTTCCATAATTTGTTTTAATTTCAATATTTTACGAATAATCAATTGCCAAACATTGTAATTTTTGTTAACTAATGTCTTTGTACAAATTTTTATTAATAATTTGTTATTAAGTATCAGTTACATTTTATTTCGGTCATTATCCTTTAATTTTGATGATTTTGATGTACATCCAGTTTAAATAATGGTCAATATCTTAACATCTTTAGAATTCACTCATTCATTGCCAATTCTTAAAGATCTGCTTCAAAATAAAATTGCTGTTGCTATCTGTTGTCAGATGATTATTTGATTATAAATTCAATTTTACAGAAACATAACACGAGAATGGTATTAATTTCAGTAATTAAAGAAGCAGTTCAAAATTCAGTTCATGTCAACCATCATTTGCAGCATCATAACTTTGTGAGCATCTGTTTCCCATCCAATCCCACTATAGTTGTCGGAAGTCCCGATGTAGTTGATTACTGTGCATTTACAATATTGGTGCATGTTAGCTTAAGAAGATATCTTCTTCTATGGAAGTGTAATGGCTATCAATTAGCAAAACTGGTTTGTGTGGAAGGTTCAACAGTCTAGAAGTGTTGGACAAAGGTATGTCATTGTCACACCCACAACTAAGCATCTTCCGACTGACCCTTGCCTGTTCTTCCTCACAGTCATCCAGAATATCAAGGTAGATATTAACCATTAACATCATCATCATAGATTAAACTGCAAGCCACAAAAGAAAGGGGAAAAATGTGAGGGGCTAGTACTTGACCACCATGTCTCAACATGGAACATGACCTCCTTGTCTTCCATGTCTTAACAAGGAATTGGCGGAATAGCAACGAGCTTTGAATAAACTATTACTTTCTTTGACCATTTGTAAATAAAAACTAATTTGTTTATAAACTTTATAGCTCAGCTTTCATTACAAATACTACTTGTTTTTTATTATTCAATTCTTCCATACAGTGGACAATAATAACAATATATGTTCATGTACACATCCATTCTTAAGTTTGGATTCGAAAATATCACTTGGATCATAATGTATCTTCTGGCTGTACAGTGTTTCAAATTCACAAATCAGTGACTTAAGTCTCAAAATTTTTAACAACGTAATCAAATAAGGAATAACAATAATCTATCAGGAATTACTTTACACTTCCTGATAGAGTGTTAAATATTGCCATACATTTCTTTTTATATTCACTATATTATTGATATTTGTTATATTTCTTTAGAAATAATACTAGCAATAGCATTTGGTGGCCACTTCTTTTTATTTGAAAAGTGATTTTTCACAAAAGGAAAATGAATCCAAAATTTAGGATTGAGGCTGATACATTTAATTGCTTCATAATAACTTTTTTCTCATAATGAGCTTATTCTCTTTGCATTTAATGTAATTCCAAAACTATGCTTATAAATGTAATATGCTTTTCTCAATCACACATCTATTTTAAATGCCAAACTTGAGGGGTTTTTTTTTATATATATATAATTATCTCATACTATGTATTTTTTATGATAGGTCTGTTCACAGATTCAAGTAAAGCATCACTTCCAGTTTATCAGTTTTAGTCAAAATCAAATATGTTGTTCCCATTGATATAAATTAACTAAAAAGTTTTGGATTATTTCTCAATATAGTTTTTCATTAAAAGCTGTTACAAGTTTCAAGCAAAGTATCGCTTCTGGTTGTCCATTAAAGACTGTTATAAGCTTCCTGTAAGGTTCCACATTGAGTTGTTCAGTTTTACCCAAAATCTAATCAACTGTTAATATGGAATTAGAAAGCTTAAATGTGCGAAATAAAAACTTTTGGAATTTTCATATAAGAGTTAATGTGGATGAAAAAATCATCACAGACAGCCAGCCATCATTCTAAAAATAGTAAAAATGTGTTGTGGAAACCAAAATTCATGATCATTCTCTGAGAACTTACTATGAAATGTTTAGACTGAAAACATTATTTCCTTTATTTTCAGTTATGTAGGTTGGCAGGAGATAAAAACTCTTTTTTTTTTTTTTACAATTTATAAAAAACTATTGTTTGTCACTTCCATGGCTTCATGTGGTCAATCGCAGTGGATGTTTTATTTGATCTGTCTTGGCATCTGATTTTCTTAACATCATATTGATCACTGAGTTCAGCAACTGTGATTCTGTAAAGACCTCAGAATTTGGGTCTAATCACATAATAAAGAGGCAATTTGGATAACTATATTTGTTTTTGAACCTTCCAAATTTATGCACAGCACATTGCAAACTTTAATTAGCTCATTTAAAGTAAACTCTTTCTGAACTGTATGAATTTTTTTATTGACTTTATACAAACATGAAACAAGAACAACAATAATTTCAGTAATCAAAGAAACAGCTGAAAATTTAGTTTATGCCAACCATCATTTGAAATGTTATAACTTCAAGAGCATCTGTTTCCCATCAAGTCCAAAAGTCCTGCTACAGTTGATTACTGCACATCTGCAGTATCAGTACACATTAGTTCCTGAAGACGTATCTTTTCCTTTGAACTACAATGACCACCTGGAAAAACAAAGAAACATAGAAAAAACAAAAATGCGCAAACAATGCCATGTCAGACGTGCAAGCATGACTTATTTCAGTCTTATACTATGAATTAAATCTTAATTGTAAATAGTTTATTTTTGATGGTGAAATTACTTGCAGATATATATTAGTCATTTAAAGACATACTGGTCTGATATAAATGAGCCTGTCATGTCAAGTCATCGGTGAGAATGACTAACTGAAATTTTTGTGAATGAAATGGCTTTTGAGCATAAATCTGGCTACAGAACTAAGTTCAGTGCCTTTGTAAATGTAACAAATGATTTTGCTATTAGCAAAATGTGTTACAGTAACTCCAAAAGCAATTTGTAGTGATGTGATACTTGTTTGTACATTTTGTTCTTCTTAACCAGTTGAGCTTATATGTGTATGGATGACTTCATTACACAGTAGTGCAGTTTTACCAACTAATTTACAATTAAATTTTGCTTTAATTTTCAACATTATAGTTATGCAAGTCAGGATTTTCCTTAATGAAAATAATAAAATCTAAGAAGGGGGGGGAACAGACTGATGCACTTTTAAGATGATCTGCATATTGCTTTATTAATTGGGATTGCATCTTGGAAAATTCTATAAATGCATTTAACTCAGACTTTTTATATATAGATGTGTATTTCTATAATTAAGGTGTTTAAAAATTCAGATTATTGTGTTACAACATTACAAGTATTTATTTAAAAGTCTCATCATTTGAAAAAGGGTGGAAATTCGTGCAAAATTGCACTTTATCATTTGCATAGTGAAATACATTGAAATCTCTTAATTGAAATTCACGTAAGTCATGTTGGAAACGATACATGTAATCAAAATGTTTGAATATCTTTGAAAACTCTTCTTTGATGACTGAACATTTGTCGGTAGAAGATAGTAAGGTATTTTACTACTATAATTAATGAAAAAAGGTTTGGTTTTCATTGAATGCATTGATTGTATTTTTACATATGTTAATTCCCTTTACAAAAAATTACGTAGTTTTTTAATGCATTTAAAAAACTATGTAATTTTATGGAACAGATAATCCTAAAATTTTCAGAAAAGCATTTAAAATTGCTCTTCTGTAGAAGTGTTTGATTAAATGTTTTTGCATATCTACAGTGCTTTCATAAATTGTCTTAGCATTTAAAAAATTGCTTAAAATGTCATATCTCTTTTTTTCATCTTTTAAAAATATAAAGAATTTCCCATGATAAGTGAAATAGGTAATTGTTTCTGAGGGAATGGACTTTAAATGAATATGATCAGCCATCATAGAATGCATGTAGTGCTGGTATATGCGTTGAATGTACTTGTTGAGATGGAGAGAAAAATATTGAAAAGAAATTTATACATCTTCCAATAACTTTATTATTGTGTTCTCAAATATCATGAACATTCACAATAATTCCTATATTTTGTATTCTAATTATCTGAACTTTACATTAATTTTGATATTTTTAGAAGGCAAAAATTATAAATTATTGTATAAATTTTGATATGTGATAAACCAATTCCTGTACTGCAAACATAATTTTAATACTGCATTATAAAAGCTTTGTATAGGTTGATAGGTAACTGAAGATAATCATTATTCATAGATGTCAAATTCTGGAAACAAAACCAATCAGACATTTAACCAGTCTTTCAAAACATGAGTGTTAATTTACCAAAATACTTTTTCTTCATAGATAAACATTTTCATTTTCTTGCTAATGCAAGAAAACTATGTTTAAAAATTTTCAGGGAAATTATTTCTGGAATTTTCCAATATCATTCGTCATTCTAAAATGTGTGATATATTTTTGTGTAAGAACAGAAAAGACTGAAAATTAAATGCATTTTAATAGAATGATAAATACTTGCTGTATCAAAGTTTTATAAAAGTACTGCGTTTTATTTCTTATAGTTTTCAATTTTTCTCCCTTTTTAGCACAGCTCAGAAAGTATGCTTAAAATTGCAGCCATTCAAGTACTGCCTATGTTTTTGTATAACTGTACTGTATCTATTCAAAACCTGTTAGATATCAGAGAGTAAGTGTCATTAATTTTTCTTTTAACTAAAATTCTCTAATACTTCATCTTGAAATATGCATGTGATTATTTTATGTGCAATAATTATCAGTGATGGCATCCAAAGATTTTAAGAACTGATTAGCTGCCTTAACAAGCAGAGAAATTAATTACTGTATAATAATAAATTGTCCAAATAAATATTACAGTTCGATTTTAAAACCATTTTGCCAAATTTAAAAGGCTTTAGGAACTGGTACAAACTAGCTGAATCCCATCACTGGTATTCATTTTATGTATTTAATGTGGATCTAAATGATCCAGAGTATTCTAGATATTAATGATAAGGGATAGAAACTAATTAAGAATAATTAAAATCTTTAGTATGAAAAACTATTTATCTGAAGGTAGTAAAATCTGCTATCGTACAATAGGATTAATATTAGTTGGAAATTCATTTAATGAATGCATTAGATAATTTTAAAAACATAAGATTTGAGAAACTATAGTGATAATTATATAACTTTAGAACCACATTATAAGAACATTATTGTTTGTGAATCTTAATTATAATTTTTCTTCTTCATATGATTATTTATCCATTAAAATAAAGAGTGAATGTGTAAAGTATGTTTTAGGGACTTGTACTCTCCATTTTATTCTTTAGATTTGCAATTAAAGCTGATTTTACTTCAACGTTTTCATATTTATTTTTTGTAATTTATCATTTAATAATATAAGAATATTTCATCAAATGTTTTTTTCCTTATTTTCATAATTTTATTTACATCTATTATACATCATTGGTCATCTTTTGAGTAATAAAAATCCACATTTTGCCCACCTGTAAAGTACCCATATTTAGAGCCTATAATATTGTGATTGCTTTTTATTTTATCTTAATTTTTATTATCACTTTAGATAAAATCATGTGCTTTCATCTAAGAAAATATTTGTTTTTGAGAAATTCAAGTAGTGTTAATCATTTAACTTAATCGTAATCATATGTCCCCATGAAATAGCATTTAAGTGAAAGATCTGGGGATCTAGGAACCTTAAAGTGCTCTTTCAGCAAAATCATACCTGATTTTGTTTAGTGTAAAAATATTGATGCTAAAGAGTTTGCAATATGTTTAATATACAGAACCAGACATTCATTTTTAGCCCTCAAATAATTTCATGTGTTTATAGTTACATGACACAATCTCAACAAGTTTTTTGTTGTATTCCTACTGTATTTTGTAAGATTTTTGCTTACAAACCCAGCATCTTCATAATCTGAGACATCAGCAAGTGTTTATGATTGCTAGTGTACATGTTAAATTGATACCCATGTGAATATGTTGTTTTACTTTCTTATAATTTTTATACAGGTGCCTTTTAAGTTCACAAAGTATTAATATTTTGAAAGAAATATCAAGAATATTTGGGAAACTTAATTGTGTTTGCAGCAGCTCTTGTTCATTGTTCAGGTGAGATATATGTATTTTAATGTATGAATACATTTAGAAATATTCATATGAATTTAATCTTCTGAGCAGCCAGGATTTTTAGGTTCAGGAAAAGCTGTATTTGCAAAGTTTTTATTTTCTGATTTTTTTTTTTTTTGTAATTATTTTATTCTTTGTTTTCATAAACTTCTACTCATTAGGATCATATCTAGATCATTAAAGAAAATAAGAGCAATTTGAGTTAAAAGAAAATAAATCTTAACCTCATAATTAGATAAAAGTTTTCAAGCTGCACAGATTAAGGTTAATATTAAATTGTTGTTATTGTAACTCATTAGTATTGCTGATTAATTACATTAACTGTGTTGCACTGATAGATTAATATATTTAGAAAGTTATAAATTTTGCTGTATAAAAATTATAGTTTAATTAGAGAAAATGTTGCAAAAATATTATGTATATTTTGCAGTAACTTAAATCAGTTCAAATATATTGGCTTGGAAAATAGAGATTTTTTTTTTACTTTAAAATTTAATATAATTGTTTAAATTTGCTTCCTTTCCAAGTCTGTTATGTTTTTAGTTTTAGTGATATGTGCTTTATTTTCCTCAGAAAGTGCTTATCTGATGGTTTATTAGGATTAATACCAGAAGTTTTATGTGTAAAATGTGAAAACAGTAAGTGAAAATTTTCCTTGATATTAATAAAAATGTATTTTTGATAACTTTTATTTCATTTTCTAAAGGTTGTGAATGACATACATTTAATTTATAGATTATTTTATTTCTCAATTTTTATATATATTTTATATTTATGATTATGTTCTTTATAATGTGTGTCATTCTATTTTTAACTTCAAAATTTATACTATCTTTATATGTTAGCCAGGGTTGGTATAGGGTTTAAGGGTCCTTAAAAGTCCTTAGGTTTTTTTTGGAATAAATTTTTGGTGTTTAAAAGTCCTTAATTTTGGCCAAAATCAGCAGAAGGCCTTAATTTTAATTATCTAAAATTTCTGTTTTTATGACTGCCATTTTGAGTGGGAATTAGTATTTTAAAGGAATATTTTGGCGATTCACTGACGAATATGGTTATCTTTTGAATGAGTTATAGCCCATGAACCATTTGTTCTTATTTCTAATATCAAATGGTGAGATGCTCGAGTTTCTGAGCCAGAAACGCAAATAAGCATTTCAAAATTATTTCATTTTTTCTAATGAACAGCTCTTAAACAACTTTTTGCTTTTGAGGATCTGAATTCTTTTATTAAACGGTTTTAAATTTGGTGACTTATCAACATTTTGGCAATTTTAAGATCAGTTGCTACAAAAAATTTTTAATACCGAGATCTGGGAATTTTTTGTTGATTTTTTTTAACATAGTAACATTGATGAATTTCATTAAAATAATGTTAATATATTGAAATTATATTTAAAAATAACATTAAAATGAAACATTTTTATTTTTAGCTGTCATATTATTAAAGTTCCATTTTGGCCACTTATTATACAACATTTTGAATCTGAAAAATAAACAAGGTATAATGTTATAAAGCATAATTTACAAAACAGCTATTAGCAAAAGCAAAATAGTTATGTAATTGATTAAAATGTTTTTTTAAGTTTTTCATGGCAAGAGTTTTCCCATGTAATTATCTCATAGTTTGTATCAGTTTTCTCTATAAAATTAATTTTACACTTTTTTCCTCTGATTTTTTTTTCTCTAAAATATTTCTGGCTTTTTGCTGTTACAGAATTGGTAGGGGTAATTTTTCTTTAGGATTTTAGACATTGCAACTTGGAAAGTTTAGAAGGATTTGAAGACAAGCTTTATAGACTTACAATTCGAGAAGATTCCAGAAAAATGTGGCAAAATTGAAAAATGTCTCCATGGTTAACACATAATGAATGTACATTACAGAAATTTTGCGATGAATTTCTTGCTTTTTGGAGAACGTCTGGAAGAACAATAAAAGCATAATATTTGAATGTTTTACTTCTGATACTAGAATCCTTTTCTTAGTATGTTTATCTTTCCTTTATTTTCCTACTTTTCATTAGACACAAGTATGGAAAATATCAAAAATGCTTCTAATCTTCTCACATGGATTATAGAAAGGATTTTTTTATATATAAAGAAATTGAAAACTGACAGTTTAAAAGATTCATCTAATATGCCTTTATGCATCATACACAGGGCTGGCCCATTTTCCCACCTGATGCAATCCTTGTAGATCCTAAGTTCTACTACCTAGTGCCTTTCTCAATTCTGCTTCCAGTACCTGCTCTGAAGTTTAAACAATTTGCCATTTTTAGGTTTTCTTGCTCAGTAGGTCACTAAATTCTAAAAATTCTGCAACACCAGCTCTGTAACCGGCCATTACCATATATATTTCATTATTTCTTCTGAATGTTCATATTACTAAAGAAATAAAATTAGTAGCTTTTTCTATACATTCTAAATGCATTTAGTTTTTTTTAGAATAACAGAAATCTTTAATTAAATCTAAAATAATAATGTTTATAATTTCAGCCTTTACTATTATTTCCCATTTCTATTTTCTCACCAGACTGCAAATCACTTAAACAATCTTTAAACTGAGGTTTTTGGAGTGTAAGATGGAGTGCATTTCTGATCTTCGCTTGCTTGCTGTGTTAGTTCCTGCCAGCTTTGATAATTTGTAACTATTCGTCTTTGCATTATCGCTGCTGACATCTGAATTTGTTATGACGATAGAGTTACTGAGCCAGATTAAATTAAATTGTATAGTCTTTGACCACTAGTCCATGAGGGTTTACTTGATTAGTTTTAATTTGAATTTGACTCTTTTTGTTTAATTACATCACTACAAACTGTAATTGATTTCGTTAACATAAGAACATGCCTTTATATTCTGAGTTCTTTTTAGATAAGAAGCTTATTGAAATCTTTGTCTGACTTTTTATAGTTACTTTCAGACATAGCGATAATTTGCTTCACAGGGGTATTTAACTTTTACCAGATCAAGTGAACCCTCATAGGTACATTATGGAGAAGTTCGCAAGTTAGGCGACAAAGCATGCAGAAACTAGTGAGAACATTGGTTTGCCTATTCAGACAAATTTCTAATTGTTAGAAAAGATGCTTAAGGAAATCAGTATAAATTAGCCAAAATGTCTGGGAAGGCTACAAATTCAAAAGACAAATTAATATTTTGTTAAGTGTTGTTGCTACAAAACAAATATTTTCTAGCTTTTAATGTGTAGTTATCGTAATATTGTTTAAGAATCAATGTGATAAATTACATTTATTTTAAACTGTGAAATTTTATTAGACTGGGATTTTGATAGGACTTTTTTTAACAAATATTGTTAAAAAAAATAAAATTTAATAATGGCCATGTAAATCGATAATGACTAAGGTTACCTAACTACCTAACTTAATTATTTATAACTAAATGCTTGCCCTTAATATTATCTTTGGATATTAAAGTAAGTTATTGCCTTTCATTAATCCTTACCGTGGTCACAAGATAAAACGCAAAAATGTAAAAATTCATGTAAAACTTATTTTTTGCATCTAATAAGACTTAAAATAGTACAAAACTTATCACCTCTGTTGCTTTAGTGGCTTATTGGAACCTTAAAGTATATTAATTGGGTTACATCCCTGGAACTCTACACGAAGCTATGACACTAACTGTGTCAAACAGCCCAATTAACTTTCAGAACTTGCCAACCATGTCTAATCAGGCCTTTCAGGTTTGTTCTGATCATCAGGTCTCTCTCTAGGGAAGCAGCAGTGGTGACAACAGTCAAGTCTTTTGTTATGAATCATGCTAAGTTTGATTTTACTTCTTATTTTAACCTACGCCGCTTGACATAAAGTCTATCTGCTGTTTACTAAACATCTAGACTGAGAAATTATGAGACGTAAAAAAGAATCAACATAAAGCTACTGTTAGTAAAACATAAATAAAAGTGTCACTTATCTGTGTTAATAAAGTTATGTTTAAAAATAATGCATTCTACTTACAAATCTATTTTATTTTTAGGATGGTATTATAAAAGGGAAGTTCAGGCATAGATAATATTTTAATTAAATCAATTCATTCCCATTTGCTCATGGATCCTTAATTTTTTTCATTAATGGTCCTTAATAATTCTTAAAATTGCTTAATTTCCATGTGCAGAAATCTGTACGAACCTTGTCTTCAGGTTTCAGTGAAATGGTTTAATGAGAAAAATATATTTAATTTAATTATTTGTTCTTAAATGTTGAAAGCAGGAAATTCATAGATGAAATTAATCTGCTAACATTTTAATATTATAAACCTTATGCATATTTTACCATTTTCAGTATTCAGTTATTTTACAGTTTAATTTAAGCTTTCTAAATTGCAAAATATTTGAATTTTAAATTGCTTTTCATTATTTTAGAAGATTCACTGGTGAATTCTGAATTTGTATCCTCAGACTGGCTTGCAGATTTATTGGTGTATCTACTTAAACACCCATCTGAGTATGTTCGAAGAGGTATATTCGAATTTCAATTCCTTTGTATTGTTTAAAGGGATATTTATATTTTATAATATCTTTTTACTTTCTTTGTGTTATTAATTTGGATGCAAAGAATTGTTTTTACTTTTCTAGACTTATATTGTAAAACTAAAACATTGTGAACTGTAATTAGGCTGTTATACTTTCCATAAAGTGGGAATTGAAAGTATTATGAAAAATACATTTCTGGAATCATACTTGTGCATTGTATGTTTATAAAAGTTTATTATAATATTTATTGCCCTCCCAAATGCATATATATATGCATGTGTTATCTCTCTCTCTCTCTCTCTATATATATATATACCAAGACTGGCCAATGAATTAGAAACCATCGAGATTTTCATTTGAATGCATGCTAGGGATGAAGTATGCATTTTTTTTTATGCCATGGGTTACACATGGTTAGAATGCTAGTATAAGTAAGGTGTAAGATTGCTTTTCACAATGAATTAAGTAGAATGGGAAAAATGACAGATCTTTCATCATTTGAAAAAGGGCTTATTGTTGCCCGTTTAGCAGGTGCCTCAAATTCGAAGACGGCAAATCTCACTGGGTTCTCAAAAGCAGGCGCATCAAAGGTTTTCAAAAGTTGGAATCAGAACCCACATCTCTCTTCTCTAGAAGACATAACTGCGGTTCCAGCACAGTTTTCCAAGAGAGTGATCGGTGCTGTTTCCGATAAATTGTACGGCAGAACAAGGATTCTACTATGCTTCAACTGACAAAGATCGTCAACCAAAGCACTTCCCAACCTATTTCAGTTCGAACCATCTGCATAGAATTGCAGAGGATAGGAATGCATAGTCAGGTACCTGTGAGATAACCACTTATTTCTGCCGACATGCCAGAATTCTTTTGCAATGGTGTCGGGAAAGAAGACACTGGACATCTGAAGCTTGATAATGGGTAATGTGGTTGGATGAATTATGCTACACCTTATTTTTCACTGATGGGAGATGTCAAATTTGGCGACAACTCTGTGAAGCCATCTTGCCTTACTTGCGCTGAGGTGGTGGGAGTATCATGATATAGGGCATGTTCTGCTGGCATGGAAGTGGTGCCCTGATGTTCTTCGAGGGTAAGCAAACAGCCATGAGATACCTAGATATACTGGTAGAACAAGTTCACTCTACAATGTTGCATTTTTACCTTGATGGTGACTGATACTTCGGGGACGATAATGCAACTATACATCAAGCCAGAAGTGTTCAAAATTGATTCGCTGAACATCAGTCTGACTTCCAACACCTTCCTTGGCCACTGCGTAGCCTGGATCTCAACCCCATAGAAAATGTCTGGGATATGGTGGAAAGATGCATCCGACAGCACTCTGTTCTTCCATTAATTTACAAGATAGCCAATAGCTGCATAGCCAATGCATGATATTCTGTGGACATAAATGCACTCCAAAAGCTTGTAGACTCGATACCCAAATGAATCAGAGCAGTTATCCGTGCAAAAGGTGGTTTAATAAAATATAGATTTTAGGTTTCTAATTCAATGGCCAGTGTGTGTATGAACAAAAGCTTAAAAATTATAATTTTGAAGAAAAAGATTATACCATCCTGGATAATTCTTTAGATTGAATTTGTAAAAACTGAGAAAGTATTAAATTTTAGAATTAAGTAATATGAAAATTGAATGGTAAAAATACTTTGAAAAAAAATTTGGTACTGTTTTTTTATCAGGACTGGCTTCAGGAATGCATGAAGGCGTGTTTGTACACTCACGTTTGTGAAAATTGCAACACCATGAAGGACTTACGCAAGTGAGCTGAAATTTTCAGGAAATGCAAAGTAGCGCATGATATGCAAATGATTAGAATTGCAAATCCGTAGCGCATGCGTATGCTGAGCAGCGCCCTCTGAACGGCTGATGGATCCGAATAAATAGATGGCTGTAGCGAGGCGTGTATGGTTATCGGTGGTTATCTGCTAGTGGTAAACGTTAACTCAATCTGTACTTATGCCTCGTCGACGAAAGAGAGCGAGATTTGAACAACTTACAGAGTTTGAACGAGGGAGAATCATCGGCCTTCGTGGAGCTGGATTGTCGTATCGTGCAGTAGCCTCTCGTGTGCAGCGTAACAGCAGCACAGTGATGCGCGTTTGGAAGCAGTGGACGGACGAGTGTCGGACAACTCGGAAATCCGGGAGTGGACCCCGAAATGTGACGTCAGCTCGCGATGATAGACACCTGGTCCGCATGGCGCGGACGGACCGTACAGCTTCCTCTAGACAATTGGCAGCACTGTGGTCAATAGCTACAGGTGTTTCATTGTGTGCTTCATCAATTCGTAGACGTCTGCTGCAGTGTGGACTGCGCGCACGGACTCCTTTATACAGGATCCCCCTAACGCACGACCATCGCCGCCTGCGGCTACAATGGGCCAATCAGCATAGAGACTGGCGTGCTGATTGGCAGCATGTCGTGTTTTCTGACGAATCCCGCTTTAATTTGTGGTACCATGATGGCCGCATTCGTGTCAGACGCTATGCCGGTGAACGCCACCTTCCGGAGTGCATTATCGAACGCCACAGTGGACGAACACCCGGAGTTATGGTCTGGGGCGCCATAGCATATCATAGACGATCTCAATTGCTACGAATTGTGGGCAATCTGAACAGCAACCGGTATATCCGTGAAGTTCTACAGCCCGAAGCTGTTCCCTTCCTTCAAAGCTTGCCAGGCGCTGTATTTCAACAGGACAATGCCCGCCCTCATACTGCTCGGATTGTTAAATCCTTCTTTGCAGCGCAGCAGGTACAGCTTCTTCCTTGGCCTGCGTGTTCCCCGGATATGTCGCCAATTGAACATGTGTGAGATGTCATTGGTCGGCGTCTTGCTCGTGATCCTCGTCCTGTTGCGTCTGCAGACGAACTTTGGGTACGCGTACAAACGATATGGAATGCTCTTCCTCAGTCAGACATTCAAACTTTGTTTGACTCCATGCCACGTCGTGTAGCAGCACTTATTGCGGCGCGTGGTGGCCACACAAAATACTGATTCTGATCTCTTGTTCTTGTTTGTTTGCTTTGAACATTTAATCATTTATTTGTACCACTAACACTCAACTGTGTATTAAATTGCATTCAATTATGACGATTCCTTCTTGGTGTTGCAATTTTCACAAACGTGAGTATATTTATATGCTTATATGTGTATATGTACACACACGTACATTTGTTCAGAAACGTATGTATGTATTCATGTATGCATCTATATATTCATGTATGCATATATAGATGCATACATGAATACATACATACGTTTCTGAACCCGATCCTGATAACAGAACAGTACCAAAAATTTTAGAAATATTTTAAAAACTTAAAATGGGAAAAGGCAAATTAATTATTCATATTTTAATGCTTCGAACTGACTCATCAAAAGGTAATAATTTAAAATATTAAAAGACTAGCCGCTGCGCGGCCAGCCTTCGTCTGGCTTTTAAGTGTACCGGAAAAATGCCTAAAGAGAACACCAAACATTAAATTTGAAAACTGCACAGAATTTTACTCTGCATAACAATTTTATCGAAAAAGAAACAAAGAACAACGTTAAAAAAATCAGTTGAAAATGCATTACATATAAAAAGCATATAATGAAATAAGCAATAGCCCTTAATACAAATATTAATCATCCTAATAAATAAATTAACCAACTTCCTGCTGCCTTCTCTAGACAAACGTCCAGTATCCAAGAGAAACATTAAATTTAAAAACAGCACAGAATTATCGCCCTCATTTTTCCGTGCTGATATCAGCAACAATGGCTGTGTGCCATTGTTGTTCATATAATGAGAGAAAATTATCAATTTGATACTATTTCATCTTGTCTAGATGCATCTTGTGTACCAGATTTCATAGGCCTGGGTCTATTAGCTTACGCGCAGTACGAACGAAAGACACCTACACACACAGAAAGACTCGCCCTTTTAAATATAGATCTATAAATTAATTAAACAATTTACCTTTGCAAAAAGAAACAATCTTTCAATTTCTTAAACTGTTCAATAGAGTAAAATCTCGCTTTGCTATAGCCCATTATGTCTTAAAAGGACGCGATTTCGTCAGAAAACACAAAATTAAAAAAAAAAAAAAAATAATTCGAATTTCGAAAAACTCGCTTCGAGGTGCACTGGCTCATGCAAAAAAATCATGCAAAACGTTTCAATATCTTACAAACAGTGAAATAAGCAAAAAATAACATGAAAGAAACTCAAAAAACAAAACATTTCGCGCAGAATTTTACTCTGCAGAACAACTTTATCAAAAAAGAAATCAATAAAAATGTATTATACATATAAAAAATGACAATGAAATATGCAGTATCCCTTAATACAAATATTACTTATCCTAATAAATAAATTAACCAACTTCCCTTTGCAAAATCTTAAGAACTCAAATGGTATAAACAGATTAAGAACTTAAACAGATTAAAAAATATCATGCAAAACTTTTTTATAATTAAAATTATATATAATTAAAACATAATATTACAATGAAATAAACAATATCCCTTGTAAAATGTTAATTATCCTAATAAAGTAATTAAACAATTTACCGTTGCAAAAAGAAACAACTTTTTAATTTCTTAAACTTTTCAGTCTCTTAAAAACAGTAACATAAGAAATACGATTAAAGATTGTTGCCAATCCGAAATTTTTAAAAGAATGAAACTATTCAAAATGATGCAATTTCATCAAAAATCTATCAACAACAATAAGAAAGGAAAATTGTTGCCAAAACTACATTTTAAAATATCTGAGATGTGAGAAGTGTATTCGGAAGCTTCATTTAAAAAATTAAAAAAAAATACAAAATATTATTATTTTTCCAAAAATCTTTTTTTAAAAGGAGTCGAAAGGATTAAAGTTCAACGTGTCCAAAAATCAAAGGAAAATAAACAGCCCATTTTTTAAAATAAGTTTTTTTTTAAAAATGGGGACTTTCTTGAGACTAGTCTCCTAGTCTCAAGAAAGCCTGCTTGAGTGAGTTCTATATTTTGTAACATTTGATAACTTTTATAGTTTTCTGCCATTAATCCCTTTTAGGGTACTGATAATTTAAAACATTTGTGCTAATTTCCTTTTTCGCAACAATTATTTAGTTTCTGCAAATTTATTTATTCGTCACAAAAAGTTTTAACTTTTTAAAAAATTTTTGCAGTGCACTACAACTTTCTAGATTGCTGAATTAAAAAATAATAATTATTATTTTGGTACTAAACATTACAACTTATTCCATTTGTTGAACTAAACACTGAAACTTGTTCCCTTTGTTGAACTGAATCAAACTGATTCTTCACTTAAATATATGGCAGCTAGTATTGAATTTCATTTTGGATTTGAAATCCAGGTAATATGATTATTTTTCCTTTTTCCTTTTACAAAATAACATTTTTTTTTACATTGGAAGTCTTACATTCTTTGGCAGCCTAGACAAAAACTCTTAAGACCTAAGTGAATGTTTTGTTATGTACTGCAGAGATTGAGAAAGGGGTAAAAGACTTTTTTATTTAACTCATATAAAAGTTTAACAGAAGGCACTGCTTCTGCATACAGTATAGCTAGCATTTGTCTTAAACAAATGAATTTGATTTTGCTAAATAAATGTAAGTTAGCCCAGCGCCGACGCTAACAGAGAATGTGCAAGTCAACATGACAGGCCTAATGGTGAGAATAATGCAATATCGCACACTACTACTCCCAAGAGAATCAATTAGGAAATGTGGCCTTCAGCAGGTGGAACATGCTCTCATTCTACAGTCTAAATCCTTCCTTTAAATACTATCTTTTTTTTTTACTTTATTTAAATATATGCGAAGTAGAAATTTACATTCCGGCAGTAAAATGAGAAACGAGAAACAAAGTAAAGCACATTATCATAAAATAACTGGTTAGTAAAACTGAACAAATCCTTAAAATATCATTTTTGCTGCATCATATTTAATATTGCAGTGGAGTTTTTGCAATTGTTTTTAGTATTAGTTCAAAATTTATAACTTATCTAAATACATTACGTAGCACATTATAGGCTTAGCAATGGTATTTTGCTACCAAACAGAACAAATACATATTTTTCATTCTAAAACTTTTGTTGTATTAATGTTATAGATCACAGTTAGGGTACGTGCAGATTTTAGATTGCATGGGCACTCTGTGTTTCTTGTGCAGCCTCTAACTCTTGCATTAATTAAAATTGAATTATGTAGATTGCAACAATTTGAAAACGAGAATTAAAGAATGTGCCGCCATCTATTAAGCATAACATGAATTAGAGTGCTGCAGCACTGGCAGTCTGTCATAACCTGTAATTTAAGTACCTACTTTCTCTCTTTCTGCCCTGCACCCCTGAATATTGCAAAGTTGGAAATTTGTAGTTATCTGTGCTTGCTTGTAGCAGTCTTGTCTCAAGTTACTGTCAACCATTATGAAAGTCTAGTTGTTATTGTTTTACTTATTTTGTGATTTTACCAATACACGGTTTTATTATATTTCTAGCAAATTTACGCTTTCATAAAGATATTATTTGATATTTGTTTATTCTCTCTTGTCACATTGTAAGAGAATAAAATTAAAACAGAATATTTAATATAGAGTGGGAGTTAGATTATTTCTTTACCTCTGTGAAAGTTAAAAGATTATTTCTTTACTTCTGTGAAAGTTAAAATGGTGTGTATATTGGCCAATACACTTTTAACTACTTTGAAGAAAACGAATGCAAGTTAACACTATTTGACTCATAAAGAACATAAGTATTTCAATTTAGAAGGTCAATCTTTGCATACTGCAGTTCAAAAATTGAAAAATTAAAAGCATCATTAACAAGCATCTTTTGGTCCTTTTGTAAAAGAAAAATACTACTGTGGTTGATGTTACTTATAAAATAGCACATATACTTGGAAAAAGAGGCAAACTGTTTAGTGACATAGAAATAATTAAAGAATGTGATGTTGAAGCAGTGGGTATGTCAGGTCTAGAAAAAAGTTGATAAATACAAACAACTGCTTCTTTCAAGAACTGTAACTGGTCATGAGCATGAATTAGCTGAAAATGCAGCAGAACAACTTCTTACAATTTTACAAAATGAAGATGTTTGTTTTTTAATTGCTTTAAGTGAAAACATTGATAAAACTGACTCAGCATGAGTTTATATTTTATTCGAATTATAATTAAAGATTTAAAGTATTACAAAGAACTTCCTTCACTCAGTACATTAACTGGAAGAACTTGTTAGTACATTAACTGAAAGAACTCATGGAATTGACATTTTTAAAAACTTTAGAGAAGTATATCATCGATTACAATTAAATGTCAGTAATTTAATCAGTGCCTAAAACGATACATCAACGGTGCGTCTTCCATGAGAGATTAAAAAAAAAAAAAAGAATTCATTACTTTTTTAAAAAGGAAAGTTTAAACTTGAAAAAATTGACATAATTTCAATGCATTTTGCTTCTGCAAAATTGTGCAGAATCCATCATTTTGCAAGCAATCTGTATGGAACTATTGCATAAATGCATTGCATCATCATGAATTTCAGCAGTGCTAAATTTTGACAATTTGCACTGTTGATCTACCGTACTACTGCAAGCTTTTCTGGCTATCAACAAGAGAGATTTTGATAAAAGTTTTAAGTTTATGCTAACAAATTTTAAACTTTTATCAA
Organism: Stegodyphus mimosarum; assembly: GCA_000611955.2. Taxonomy (NCBI): domain Eukaryota; kingdom Metazoa; phylum Arthropoda; class Arachnida; order Araneae; family Eresidae; genus Stegodyphus; species Stegodyphus mimosarum. Next base: position 151,218 of record KK115595.1, read on the forward strand.
GAATAAGGAAAACAATGTCATCTACGAGACATTGCATTTTGCAGAAACACTGCACTTTTATCTGATATCACAACAAAAATAAATAAATATTTGCCTGCTACATAAAATAAAGCATATATATGAAATGTGGCAAAAAATCTAAGCATTTAGAAGAAAATTAATATTTTTCAAACCATTGCTGTCTCACTCAGATATATTTGCAGAACCCTTCTAGGAGCTCTCAAAAATATTGAATGAGCAAAAATGTGAAAATACTGAATGTGAATAAGTTCCTTATAATGTTATAAATTTATTTAAAAATACTTCTAATTTATTATTTCTTTTTGAAGTGGTATTTAAATACATGTTGTTGTTTATTAAAAACACAATGTTATAATGAGTTTTATGTTCATGTTAATGCAGAAATCTTTTACAGTGTAACTTTTTATGTTAAATAATAAATAAATGACTTCATTTTTTGTATTTTTTATATAATACAATAAACTGATAAAACTATATAAAAACTATGATAATTTCACAAAAGTTTCATTTATAAGTCTATCAACTTGCATTCTGTTCATTATGTTTACAAAATTTACATTGAGTTAACATGATTGAAGGTGAAGGTGTTGGGAGTCATTTTACTCAAGTAAGAAAATACTACTACTCACTCCTACAATAATATCTCACTGTTTTGAAATTCATTTTTAAACTTGACAGAACAGTTACTTTCATACAAAATACTATACTGTGCTTTTACTTAAATTCATCTCACTTTACTTACTTAGCTTAAACTCATCTTACTAAATACCTGTTTGGCATAATAATTCTTATTTGAGTAAAAGATGAAACACTTTCCATTTATTAATTATTGTTTATTGATTGGATCTTGGTTTGTTCACCTTGAGAAGTCAACTAATTTCCGATCAATGACGATAATTACTTGGTTTATTGATTACACTTTCCATTTTAATTACACCTTTTTTAAAAGTCTCCATTTTAAATTTATTCTTGATTCATTTTTTGATGTTTTCATTTTAAACATTTTCAAGATTCATTTTTTAAGTATGCTTATAAGTTACTTCAGTTCAATAGAATTATAACTGCCTTTATCAAAGGAGATAATATACTAAATAATTCATTAGTAAATAAATTATTATTTTATTACTTTGCAGCTTTTGTGCAAGTATTAAGCAATTTATTACGATTAATTAAATAAAGAAAAGTGTGCATAGGTTTTATAAATGCTCGATTTGTGATTATAAATTTATTTAGAGACTGTATTTACAGATAAATGTAATTTTTCTTTCAGAATCTGTAGAAAATATGTTACCATATTTTGTTCATAATAAAATTTGTGAAAGCATGCTGTCAGTTCTTATGCAGTTACTAATAGACCCAGACCCTGTAGTTAGAAGAAAATTCAGGTAAAATAGTTTTGTAATTAAAATTATTAATTTGTAAAGTTAGAAGTTCTAGAGTCTTAGGAAAAACAGTCTGGAAATGTGACCAAAAAATAAATGGCCAAAACAACAAATAACAAGTAATTAAAAAATGTATAATGAGATGAATTTATAAATTAAATTAATAATAAATTAGGAATTAAATGTATCATAAAAATTAAATAAAATAGTAAAACACATGGAATTAAACTGATAATAGCAAACCATAATACCGAGAAAAAATAAAATTAAATTTTTTAATAGTATTTATAGTGGACAGATAAAATAGCTATGATATTTTGATATTTAATATATAATATATTATCAAATGGATGCAGCCTATAAATGTACTTCTGAAGAGATTGCACTTTGATATGAAATGTTTCTCTCTAGCTGTTCAAATTTCTTATGTATTTTTTTTCCCATGAAAAGAAATGCATGCTTTCAATAGTTAGTATCAATATCAGTCTTTCTGACTGCTAAAAAAGTGTTACATAAATAGCAGAATTTTCTGTTATTATGATTGAGTTTTGTAACAGTCATCTCATTTGAGGCTGTAGAAAACTGCACTTAAAATTAGTTTCTTTTTTAAATTGAAAAGTATCTGAGGTTGGCTTCTAGTTGATTTTAAGCTTTATTCTTGTAGACATATGTTATAACATGTATATTTTTACAATGTATTTATAGTGAGATTATAATGTAGTTTTTCTAATGTATACTATAGCAATATTTTTCATTGTTGCTTTGATTTTAATAATATATGAGCAATCATTTTCTATTCTGTTCTTAGTGAAATTATTGGCTCTATATTAAAATTACAATTTGAAAAAGAAAGAAATGCCAAAATCTTAGAGAAATTAGATGAGTTATTAATTACAAGTTTAAAGTCAGCTCTTCTTACATCAAAGGACAGTGGAAACATAGATTTTCAAAAAACTGTGATATTTAGCATTGGAGAACTTGGAAAAGTAGCTGATGATGGATTACTTCTAATCTCTGTCATAAGTCTTCTGGAAGCTTACATGACTTCAATTCCATCTGCTAAAGTTGTTGCATTTTCAAAAGTAAGAATATTGAAAATTATTGTATAAAACATTTAAAAAAATTTGTATTATACCTTGAGACATGAAAGTTCCATTTCTGGTATTTTTCTTGTTCCATGAAATGCATTTTTTTTTAAAAAAAATATGTATGCTTATAAGGATGTATTAAAAATAAAAAATACAAAAATTTCCCTATCAGCAGAAATGGATTAACTGGGCTATGGATTAAACCCATGTAAAAAAGTTAAGTTTGTTTATTATGGAATGATAAAAAAATTGCTGTCAAAAAGCATCAGAGTAAAATAAAACTTTATACAAATATACAAAGAGGAAAAGGTAAGTGCATGGAATAACAGCAGTGATAATAGATGGTAAAATATTTGGGATTGCTTGTGATCCAGAAGAATGGGGGGGAATGACAGCAGCAGTAACAGATGATGCTATAATATTTGGGAACTAGCTGAAGTACTTGTGGCAAGCACTTTTTTAAAAACATTTTTATAGTTTATAATGTGTATTAATTGGATGGCGTATAGAAGGCATAATTTAAATAGATAAATTAAATAATGCATTTAGGAGGTATAATTCTAGAAAGTAAATATTAAAAACACTCAGAGATTTTTTTCCCCCAATACAAAAGGCACAACCTAAGCACAGAAAGTGATAGGACATATTCCGTTTTTGTTTCCTCCTTTGAGACTGCCCCACCATGTCCTTACTCCTCCTTGAGCGCATCCCATAACCACCTCTTTTTCTCAGTCATTCTTCTCCTATCCCTATTCCTTCAACTTCGTATACTGATGACAAATGACGCACTATAGCTGTTACACTGTATGATAGATTAATTATTCATAATCTGGAATAAATAAAATTGCTAAATCGGACATTAAAAGTAAACTGTTCTATTTTAAAAATAAATCAAGAGCATAGCCATCAGTTTTTTCAAAAACTGATGATCAGTCCTTCGGGGACTAAAGCCTCTTTGGACTTTAGTCCCCGAAGGACTTTTGTTTTCGTTCTACAATTTGCAGAATGAAACGGTTGCCACCAAATCGTGCAGCCCTGTATTATATTTAAAGAAATTAAATGGTGAAGAATCTGCATAAATGTATGTATGTGATAAAACGTCTCCAAATGTGTATACTCCAAATGTGATAAAACGACGGTACCTAGAGCCATCCAATTTTGAATAACGTACGTTACCACCTGAATATGTGCATCTGGAAGCCCGAATTTGGAATTTGTTTTATTATCTGTTTCATATTTTGTAAAACTTTAACGAATTTTTGATGAACAAACTCAAATGATTTAAAAGCAAGCAATGGCAACACTCTACAGGGGGGGGGGAACCTTTTTATGCTAAGTGCACGGAACTGTGTATCCGAAATTCTAAAGATATTTAAAAATTATTTTGCGACATTGCTGTTGAACTGAATTTTATGGTTTAAGTGCGAAGAACATGATATTTAATAAATAAAGGTAACACATAAACATTAAAAAACTCCCCTTTGGGCGTAATTTAAAATCTGAAACTTTTCAGATTTTTTTAAAAATTTCACCTTGATTTCTACTGAAATACAAAAAGTAAACGGCAGTACTATCCCAACAATGAGTAATTGACAGGTGCTCTCCGATTCGTTTCTTTCACCCTCATGGTGGCTCACTATTCCTTCAACTTTTTATAAAACACTCCACCTATGCACTTAAGTTTTGGCTTTGATTTCTTGACTTTGGTTTATTGTTGCCTTCTCAATCATTTGGAAGAGCCACGCAGCTGTTCAAATTGTGCCTTCCCCTAAATTCTGTCACACTCTGGCACCAGTCCAGGGCTTATCTGAATAATAAATCAAGTATTCTTAATTCAAACAGCATTAAGTGTAATCTCTTCACCCATGAATATCATTTCAAAAATCTTATTTTTGTATAAGGAAAAAAATTTCTGTTAAATTTCTCCTCATCAGCATGCAGCTTCATAGTACAGTTAGGTGAAGTCTGTAGTAATCATCTAGTATAATGTCAACATGAAAGATTATTATACTCTTCAGTATTCAATTACTAATTCTTAAAAAAGAAAATGTTTAGACATCTCTGCACGTGTCATTTCTCAAGCTGCCATGTGTCGATAGTAATGCAATGATGAAAGCAAAAAATAATAAATAATGGTGTGCCCAATTTAGCATCAGGGAAATAAATTATTCAATAGGAATAAAATCAACAATTTTTAAGTGTAGAACGTTTTGTTTTGAAATGTGTGCAATGCAAAAAGGCGAGAGCCATATTAATGATCATACAGATTTATGCTAATCATTCAGATTGTTTTTCAGTCTGGAGGTATTTTATTTAGTGCCAAGGGGAAATGAAGAATGAGAACTCTGTACATGTTTTATTATGAAAAGTGTCAAATGCGCATGCATAAAGCATATAAAAATTAAAAAAAAAAAAAAAAAATCACTCTGAATTTTGGCCTTAGAAGAATGCCTATTTCTGATGTAAGCCATCCGAATCAATGGGCAGTCCTTTGTAAGATATTTCATCATGTTAGCAGAAATAGGTAATAGGTCTTAAATGATTGTCTATTTCTTTAACTTTGTATCTGCCCTTAGAAATCACTTTTGTTATTTGGCATGGTCTTAAAACTTTGATTTCAAATTCAAACAGTTCTCTGCCCTCTGTTAGTTTTATTAAAGATTCATTTTTGAGGGGACATGCTTAACAATGGCCACATATCTAAGCTCCTGATACATAAATTAATTCCAAGTAATGGAGTGGGCTGCCTGCATGATGTCTGCCGTCCAGTGTATAATGTAATTATGAACCAGTTTTCAGCGAGTTTTGCATGAAGTTCTTTCTTATTGTGCATACATTGAATGCTTTGCCATGTGCAAAGTAATCAATCTCATATGTTTAATAAAGCAACATATTTTGAAACCAGTGAATGTATTTTGGCAATGTGAAATATTTAGAAAACTTTATGTTCAGTTAAATTTACAGTATGCTATTTTGAAATTTCTTTCTGTATTTCGTATCAAGCCTTCATGAACTCTGAGCCAGAGTTCTGCTCTCCCCTCTCTACTGAATTTTATCTTTGAACTTGTTATATCTCATTACCCTCCTCTGAAGACTTTTTGCTTCAGGACATAAGGCCTTTTGGGAATTAAGTTGCTGATAAATCTTCAAAGTGATTTTGAATAATTAAATGCAAGCTTTTACTCTATTAAAATAATTTTTTTCTCAAATACATTTTGATCCAAGATAGGTTTTAAAATCTATTTCAACAACAGATATTTTTTCATGTGTTATTTCCCTTGCTATTTCTCATGCTGTAGTGATTTTATAAGTTTTCATATTCAGACTACCAGTGAAAAGTCATTCAAATACATGCTAATTAAAGATAGAATCAGCTATACAAAATAAGGTTTTATGAAATTAACTTTTTTCATGAACAGATCTTATTTTCTAGAAATTTTTCATTTAGAAATTTTGTATTGAAAATTACTTTTGTGTTTCTCTTAGAACTGATAAAAGTTTTAAAATAATTCCAGGTTTTTTGGAAAACTTCTCATACAAACACTTTGCTTTTACATGCATAAAACATGACAGTAGTCTTTTATTAGCACTAATTGATGCATGTTTGATAATTACTTATGAAATGCTTGTGTTTCCCTATCATATATTATTTTTATTATAATTATTTTTTATCCTAAAAGCTGAAGGAAATTGCTGATTCGAAGCATTTAAAGATGTCAGATTTGTTTAAAGCATATAAGGATCCAGTCTGTAAGGTATTTTGATGATTATTATTGGTTTTAATCTTGCTTTTTATGCTTTTATAAACTTTGTTATGCTGTTAAATTAAAAAAAAAATTATGGTATGAAACATTAACATTTTTTTCATTAAATATTAACAGCTTATTTTAAAAAAGGGTAAAAAAGGTGAGTTTTTGAAAAAACATTAGTCTTGTTAGGACTGTGTTTGTACTTTCATTTCATATTGCATGCTTTAAATATCAGAAAGGACTGAAACTGCACAGCATATTTTCAGTGGAATGCCATTAAACCTTTATATTAACATGGATATTCTTGTATTTATTATAATGTTCTGCACCAGATATCTTCATATCCAATCAAATCCCAATATCACCTTTAATATTCAGGTCTCCCATTTGACCTTCATAACCATGTGCAGTATTTTGATTTGTGTTGTATGCCCAAGTGTGAGATCTGACATTTTGAAGTAACTTATGTTTCTTCCAGGATTCTGTCCAGCTCAATTGCAAATTTTTAATTTTGTGTTTTATTATTAATCATTATTATAATGTTAGGGTTAGTTATACTCTAATTTCGGTGCTTATTACTCAGACTAATACTACAAATAAATTTTTTTAAAAAAATCTAAAATTTGATCTGTAAAATGCTGTATTTAATTGTGTATGCTCTTTTAAGAAAATTACTGAAAAAGTATCTGATTTTGTACTTACATATTAACACAACTAGTTTAGTGAAGTTGACAATGTCAGTCATGCAGAAACATTCTTCAGGAACAATACTCATAACATTCTTTCAATCAGGCAACATCACCATTTTCATATGCATTCTCTTTGTTATATTCTAAGTTCCAATAGTTTTTGTAGACAAAGCATGATATTTTTTGCTCAAAATTCAATTTTAAAATATTAGCTTGCAGAATTTGCCAGCAATGGAAAAAACTGCAATAAACTTTCTGGAAGAATACAGTATTTTGCTGCAAAATCACTAAATGGAACAATGATGAGATGCAGTTAATAGATAGCCTGTTGTTGAAGATGCAATAATGCTGATGCATAGATAACGGTACTAAAGTTGTGTGTGATGTTACCTTTATGCAGTTCTTTGATTTTTTTAACCAAAAACATATTGCTATATATACTAGGAGAAGAACCAGAGCAAAAAATTACAAAACAATTTTACAAAAAGTTTTATTCTATTTATATTTTTGTATCATGTAATCCTTATTTAATAATTAAAATTTGTATTTTATATTTCTGAAGTGTTTTCTTTTGATATGCTGATAATGTTTGCTGGCTTAGATACATCTTCTACAGCTGTGAAACTTCAGAACTATCCTCATCATAAAAATTTAATGACACTAGTGAGCTTTATTCTTTCACTGTAAACCAGATCTTTTAAATGTCTTTCCTGCAAATGAGGTTTGACATACAAAGATAGTCATTTCCCTAAAAACTGACTCCTGTCTTAGATATAGAGTAATAATGGATGGATGAGATGCCTACTAAATTGATTTTTATTAACTGATATTAATTTTTGTTAGGTATTAATTTCAAATAAAATAGTTCAATTTTTTCAAATACTAGCAATTGTGTTCCTTTTTTGAAGGAAATTGTTTTGTTAATAACCTGCTTTCAAAGAAAGAAGCTGTGTCCTTTTCCTGTTTAGTGTATTGAAATTCAAACAGTATGTGCTAATTTCCAGTCCAACTTAAAGAAAGAAAGAAAGAAAAAAGAAAAGAAAAAAATTGCTATTCAGAATTTGAAACATTCTGTTTCTGCTCATCATTTTTCTAATAGAATTTAATAAATGCCATCACTGCTTTTTGCACTTTTTATATTTTCCCATGTGAGGGATGAGATGTTTAAAATCATAATTTATGTTGTTCACCAACATGCATTCTTCTGGTTAGTCAGTTAGATTCTGCCATGGCAGTTATTATATCCTTGTACTCTAATAAGCACTGTAATAATTTTATTGCTGGAAGTAATTATTTTTTTTTTCCATAAGAATTTTCGTTTTGCCATCAGCAGAACAGCTGTCCACTGCATTAAGTGTTCATCAACCTGTTGGATCCCTTTGATAGAATAGGGGGAAAAAAAACAAGAGCTTAGTACAGTGTCTTCCTGGACTTGAGGAAAGTGAGGATATTCAAAGATGGGCCAAAACAAGAAAAAAAAAAGATTGTTTCACTGCTGTTTCAGTATTGTAGTATAAAACTTGGGCGTATAAATATAATAAGGCCAAGAAGTGGATACAAGTAAAGCTATGTGGCTGAAATCAGGGCATGTATAATGGTTACCAATCTTGCCTTACATGTGGAGATCACTTTTCACGAAACCAAATAAATTAAGGTAACTCATAAATGTCTATGTTCAGTGAAGAATTTGTGATCTCTAGGATGCCTCTTTTCAGAACTCATCAATTTTTAAAATGAAATTTAACACGCTTCTGCCTGTAACTTCAATGTTTGAATGTAGTTGCCATTTATTATTAAGAAGTCAATGTGCAGAAGATTTTTAGATGAGAAGCTGACAGTTTTGAACTGTGGGTGCTAAGATTAATGCCTGTTGCCACAAATTTGGCAATCTGGTCAGATGTGCCAATGCCAAAGATTCCAGTATGAGCTGGTATTTTGGTACCGCAGTTTTGGTCTCAGTTTGTTGGGCAAAGAGAGCAGAAGTTTTTGAATGTGTCTTACGATGGGATTTCTGAATCAGATTCGTTGAATTGTCTTTAAACTTTATAGAGTCCATATAGCTGTACAAGTAGGAACCATTAGAAATTAAAAAACTCTGTACCGCTTCCAAAGCAGCTCATTCCTCTTGAAAGACAGGGTTACTGTTGTTAAGTTTTCTGGTTCATATGCTTACTATATTTATGCCATTCAGGATGCTGTATCCACTTCCTGTTCCTACCTCACCTTTGGAAATATCTGTGGATTGCTCTTAATGTGGGTGTAGCAGTGAATGCAGTGCTACCTATTCTATTGTAATATAAACTCAACTAGGTGGCATTGTGGCAGGGAAATACTTTCTTCATAATCTGTATGAATAAATTCACTGTACCAGAAAGTACAATTCACCTTCATTCTAAGGATGCACACGAAAATGCATTTTTTTTAAACCACGAAATATAGAGAAGGAATGCTCATAAGGACATTCATATCATTGGTAAGGGAAGTATAGTAACCTCAGTGGGTGCTCCAGAGGAAAGGGTATTATGCAGATTTATGATGATTCCCCATATGAGATGTTCGCTTCCCATATTAATGCTGCATGTGTAATGTGATCATTTCTGCTGCTGTCTGATAGCATATTTTGCCTATGAATTTCATTATATGGTATTTATATAATGTGTTTATGAAATCAATGGATTTTATTTATTTGTGATAAACTTTTTTCTCTAGTTCTTAGCTGAATTTATGTTTACAAGAAATCTGCAGAATGTTTCTGATGCCATAATTATCTTTGAAGAGATAAGGACTGTCTTTGGTTATAATGACCTTAAACTCTTCATAAATGTAAGTTCATTTTTCTGCTCTTGCAGTTTTTATTTTATTATGTGTTAACTAAAATCTTGTTTTTCTATTATTATTTTATTATAAAACACTTGAAAAGCATTTTCTTTAAGTCATCTGATTGTGTTTTCATTATTAATCTTCTTACAATGATGTTAATCGATTGTTGAAGATATTTTATTTATGTAATGTGTCTGAACATACATAAGTACATACTTTAAAATTTTATGTTCGCTCATAATCTCGAAGAATGCATAGATTACATATTGCATTAGTCCATAAATTTATTTTGCTTTCATATAGCTTATATGAAAAAGTGTTTATTATTTATTCATTAAAAAAATTATCTTCTAAAATGCTTCTTTTGAAGTTCTAGAAAATTATTTTCTGATTTTCTTCATAACATTTTATGAATCTTGGTCCAAACATTTATGAGTTTTGGAATCAGTAGATGCTAGTAATTCATGTAATGACAGAGTAGGAAGTTTTTTATATAGCTCCATAAATAGCTTGTCAATGAAATTTGTTAAAATCTTGTAATAATATTGAGCATAAAATGTAATTGATTAATTTTTTTTTTTTTTTTTTTTTTTTTTTTTTTTTTTTTTTTTTTTTTTTTTTTTTCTTTTTTTTTTTTATAAAGCCTTTTTTTCTGAGCATCACTTGAATTTGTACTTTAAAGAGTTTACTAGATTATGGAGAAGAATATTTTAAAAATGGTAATTTTATCCTTAATAATAACAGTAACATGGATAAAAAGGACTAAACTTTGCAGGACATTTTGATATTCCACCTTGCATTGATAATTTCATTTCCATATTTTATATTTATATTTTGCTCAGCTTTGAAATGCACTTTTTAATATTTGTAATCATCTGTGCTTGATTTGGAAGAAATTCGCTCTGAAGCAACTATTTCAGATGACCAACCATTTCATAATGGAACAAATTTGGAAGTTCTACATTTTTTATAAAACAATATTTTTAATAAAATTGTTTTTAAATATATTTTGCATGGAATAAATTTTAAAGTTTCCCTTTTGAACTTCAAGAGGTACAATCTAAATAAAAAATCTATCAATCACTTACTTTTTATGCTCTAAGTTATTATAAGATTGTTTTTGACAAATTCTGTTGAGAAGCTGTTTATTGAGATGTAGAGAAAATCGTTTTGCTTAAATTGTGTAAAAGAAATCACATGGATCCATAATTATAAAAATAATTGTTGATTGTTTATTTTTATAACAATGATTGCTTTTAAATTGTTAAATTAATATTTCATGCATAAAGTTAAATATTATGGTGAAAATCAGTAGTACTGTAATATATGCTCCACTCCCTCAAAAAGTATAGCTTGTGCTTTTTCAAAAAATATTAATTAAAACTTTTTGTAATATTCCATGAATAATTATGAGTTTCTAGTTTTGAAAATCCTCTTCTGAAATATCATTTTTATCATAGATAATAGACTAACAAATTTTCTTATATAACAGCAAAAATTCATTTTGGTTATGCTACGGATTTTTTTAATCGGGTATTAAAATTTTTTATGTAAAATAACTGGTTTTGGTGCCATTTTTTACACCTTTTTTGGGAGGGGTGAAGGCAGATTTTTATATTAAGCCAGTGAGGTTTTATTTTATTAAGGAGGCTTTATTGTATTTGTAAATATATTAAAACAGATAATTGAAAACAAATTTATAATATAATTTTTTGTGTGTGTTTTGGCTTATGATATGTAAAATTTCAGTAGTTCTTGTGATGTTTATCTCCTAAAGATATACATAGTATATACATTGGGGGTAGGGATTGCAATTTTGGACCAAAAGTTCAATACCGGTATTCTGTACTTTTTAGGTCTTAATACTAGTAGTAGGAATTTTAGAAAAAGAAAAAAAAAAAAAAACACAGGCGTTTCTTTGTTTTATTTGGCAGTTTTATTAGAGAGAGTAAATATCACAAAAATCATTTGTAATTTATAAATTATAACAGTATATAAAGAATCACAAAAAAGTAAAGAAACAAGGAACATCTTATATATTTAAATCACAAAAAAAAGTGTAAATATCACTATTCAATCTGTGGTACAATTACAGATTTTTGGAATGTGATTTTAAGAAATATAATGCATCAATTGTACTGTCATTAAGGCTTTAACGTAATTTTGTGCAAAAATTACCAGCTGTCGAAAGCGCTCTTTCAGCATCTATGCTAGTTGGGGATACTATTACCAATAAATTGATTTCTCGTCAGATGGTTTTGGATACAACTGACTTTTGTATTGTATTTTGGTTTGTTGAAATTTTTTTGGTTATCGCTAATTCTAATTTTTGTTCAAGAGACAATTCCTTTTTCCTATCAATATCGACATTAGTGTCATCATCATCTTCGATAAATGTACCGAATTCTTCTGAAAGTGGATAGGTTTGTGGGTGAAAACTTTTAAGAAAATTTACTATAAACATGATTATGTTTGATTTGGTTAGTCTCTTTTCTTGTTTTTCATTTTCATTTTTAAAATCATTATAATCATGTAAATACCATAAGACATTTTCTATTTCGGTATGCCTTTCTTCTGTGCGATTTTTCAATGTAATGTATAATTCTTTAGACAATGATGTGTGCTGTTCTTTCAGTGACTGCAATATGAAATTTATTGTTGCATTAGCTGTTAATAAATTAGAATCTCTCCGACGTGATGCCTGCACAGCCAGTTTTATTGAATGTAGAGCTGATACAGTTCTGGATATTAAGTTGAATTCACTATCGGAAAAATTAATTTGCAGGTTTAAGTTTTTATTGCTTTTTGGATTGGATTTTTCAGTTTCAAAAATTGTTCCATCATTAGAAGTAAACTGTTCCAACATGTTTTATAATCTAATATTAATATATGTTCTGTTTTATTTTCAGTTAGTATATATTTTTGTAATAAGGCATTTTTTTTTGTAGGGGAACACTTAAATATCTTAACACGTTTTCAAACTTTATTAGTTATAGGAAGCAATTCTTGATGAGTTAATATTTCATCCTCATTAGCAATATCTTCTTCAACAATTACATTGCCATTATCTTCATTGTCAGTATCACTCTCTTCAAAGTCAGAATCAGAAGGTTCTATATCCACAGTATTTGGGTTCTTCTGTTCTTTATTATTATTTTTTTTGGTGTAATACATCTATTACTCCTAATTGAATTATATGAGCATAGCACAGTTGCTCATTTGCACCAATCAACTTTCCAACTTTTTTCATAACCGTTGCTCCACCAGTCATTATGAATATAATATCTTCTTTCAAGGATAATCCATGTTTCCCTAATTTAAGCACTTCCACTAATTTTTCGGCTGGAATACTTCCTGTGACATGTGTAAGTCCTATATTCCGAAATTTTTTTTCTGACTCAATATTTATATTTAAATAGTGTCTATTTTTTACACTTGTCCATTCATCAAATGTAAGACTAAATTTTTCACCACTTACTTTTAATTGTATTAACTTGTGTTTTAAAGAATTGCAAACACAGTTACTGTAGCTTGTAACAGTTCTTCTTATAGTGTTAGTCGATGTTGGTAGATTTTGAAAACCTCTGGAGGATAGTGATTTTCTGAATTCAGTAGAAGTGCAAAACACTCGAAATGGCAAACCATCTAATGCTATCATTTTACTTAAAATTTCATACAAATTATCTTTTTTTTCAAAATAATCTAAAATCCTTGATGGCTTGGGCTTACAAACTGTGCTTAAATTTATATCTTCATCGCAATTAGATTCTTTCCTTTTTAAGAAATTTGTATCATGTTTTGTTTCTAAATGTGTATGGAGTCCGCTTGTACTACCTCCATTTTCATTTTAGTAACTCTTGAATGTTTTTTGCAATGTGCCACCATATTCTTTTCATCATATAAATAATGAAACCAAACCGAAGTATTATCAACAGATTTTTATGCTCTTTAAAGTTATTCTTATTCATTATTATGGGTTTATTACGAGTATTAATAAATCTGAAAAATATTTTGAACCCTAAAATATTATATGCTTATACAATGTGAATAACAAACTTACCAATTAAAAAAATATCGAAATTTTTCAAAATATTACTCACTTTCTTCATAACTATAACTTTGTTTTCACAGATACCAATATCAGACTATCAATCCTGCACGTGTGCAGTATTGTTCTGAGCTGTAATACTACAGGAATGTTTTGGCCTGCCTCTTTGGATGATTCACATATTGTATCACTTCTCTAGACAGTACGATGTAACTTTGTATTCACAGTCTAATTAATTTCTTCCATTAGGGAGACATAAAAACAAAAACATGTACTATTTTGCTATGTTGGTGACCCCTGAACATATAGTGGAGACAATTTAAAAAATTCTAGTAAATACTGAAAAAACGGTATTTAAATTTGTGAATATCTGTATTACAAAGTTGTACAAATGACTCAAAATACCGGTATTTGGTATCCCCGTATTGCAGTCCCTAATTGGGGGAATAAGTTTATTTGGTGTTCCCAAAATAAAATATATAAGTGTCTTTTCGTAGTGTAATATGAATACAAACTGGTTCTCGTAGAAAATACTGCAATAAATTATTTACACATAACTGAATATATTTTTCATGAAAGTATTAATGTTATGTATCATCTGTGAAATTTTTTAAATATTTAATGAATGACAATGAATTATTTTGCTATAAAATCATCCTGTCATTTCATGTGTAAATATAATATTTAATGGAAAATACTTTTGTAATATTTTTTATTTATTAATGGGATCAGTGAAACATTTAAAAATTTTGTTTATGTTATGAATATAGTTGTCGTGTTTAATATTTTATGATTTTCTTTTTACAGCATATTCAGAGTACCATTCTTCCGTATGTTGTATGCAGAGAAACTGGATTTTCATTGATATTATTATCATCACTCTCAGTAATCTTACATGTTGAAAAAAGTGAGCTTCTAATTAATAACTTTCCTTTCATCTTTTCACACTTTGTGCGCCATTGCAGTAAAGCTGAATTAGAGAAAGCACTTCTCTTCATTCAAGTAGGTAACTTAACTAATAAATATATTGTATGGGTCTTATGTTAATTAGCCAGCTATTATGATTTTGATCTGTACTATAACTTTTTGCATATTCCTCAACAGAATGCATATTAACTTTTAGAGTATATAAGCTGAGGGTTTTGAATCTTAGAGGTTTCTGGCACTTGCACTGCGCTGTTAGAATTTTGCCAACTCTATTTAAAAGTTATTATTCCAGCTTTTGCATTCTCTAGCTACCCATTGTTTTAACTTTATGTGCTGGTAAATTGTTGAGCCAGTTTATTTATTTGACTGTGTAGTCTTAGACTACTTGATTAGTGTTTAATTTAAACTGCCTGTTATTGCTTAATTTATATTGCCATAACTTGTGGTTTAGCTTGTGGCTGAATTTGAGAGACTTTTTAAGGCTTTGTAGATTGCATGAAAAATTATTTTTAACACTTTCAATTTTACGTTTTTCATAAATTTTAGGAATGGAAAATTTATTTCTACTCATAATTTAAAGAAAATGTTTCAACTGCATTTATGAGTCTAACAATAGGAGTTCAAGAGATAAAACTTAGATCAGTATTTTTGGAATATCTTGCAGAATTCTTGTGTATATAGTGATGATCCTGAATTACTTTTTTACTACTAATTTTCAAAAAAAAAAGTTACCCATTAATATACAGTTAAAAGTATGAACATCATGATGATACATTTTTATATTTTCATTTATGATCTTGAAATATGTGTAAAATATAGCAAAATGACTTCTTAAATTCTTTAATAAGTTTTAAAGTATTTTCAAACGTGATTTCCTTTACTGAGGCTAATTTGTTCCTTTTAGGTTTAAGTAAGAAATTTAAAATCTTTTTTGTTTAGTGTTAACATTTGACTGACTACACATAGTGCTCAGACTCTTACCATCTATCATTCTGGATAATGCAGATTTTATTTCTGCCTGTTAGCTGCTTTTGCATTTGTTTGCTGTTAATGAAATTAGAGTAGACTTCTATAGAAAGAAATTATAGAACACTAATTAAACTTTATTATATAATCTTTTTATAATAGGCCACTTAATAATATATTTTAATTATATGTTATAAACATCAGACAGAAATGACAGAAGATTATGTTTGGGTTTCAAATAAATCATATACTTAATGCTAATGGAGCAGGCATGTTTGCAGTATACCAGCTGATAAATGCTGACAGACTGAAATCATTTATATTTTGTTGGCTAATAATTTCTGCCAAGTGAAGTTATGTTAACATAAAGTTAGCTGGTATTCATTGGCTTCCCAAATCTTCTGTATAGGAAAGCAGATAGTAATCACTGGTTAAGTGATTTTATGTTTGTGTGACACCAACAGATAATTGCTGGAAGAACAAAGCCACATTAATAAGACGCCAACTTGAAATCACCTGCTTCAAAAATTATGCGTATGTTGTTACAAGGATGAGTGGTTGATGTATGTCAATGTTTATGTGATACTGGCCTATGACTGCTGGGAGAACAAAGTCACATTAACATGATGCCAGCTGTTAGTCACTGGCACTTGCAAAATCATTTGCATGATAGAGGCCAGTAATTGTTGGCAAGTCACACTGATGTGATATTTACTAATGAAGTCACACATTTACAACAGCAGCTGTCAAAGTGTTAAATAAAAAATTTTTGTTTTAATTTCTGTTACTTCCATTCAACTGTAAAGGTATTGCATGGAATTGCATCAATTTACTGCAGATGTTCAGCTGCCATCAAATTTAGAAAACTCCGAGAAGCCCAAGAATGTGCATTTTTTAGCTGTCATACTATTTATATGTTGAATTTTAGCATTTGATAATTATGTTCTGCTCATAACTGCCATAGTTAAAATCATTATTATTATGTATTTAAATGCTCCATTGTATTCCAATTTATGTTATAATTTTCATAACAAGGTTATATTTATTAACTATTCAACATTAGTCATACTGGAATTACAATGAAATTATAAACAAGATGGGCATTTTTATAAAAGATTTAATGCACTTATAATTCCTGAAGAGAAATAGTTTGCATGATTATTAACTTTCGAAAGCAGTAGTTTATACTCTGTAGTTAAATTGTATAAGGACAACTACTTTTATTATTAGTCCAAAGGGATTTAGTCCCGAAGGACTATTACTTTCGTTTTGCGATTTTGCGTTGATGCACTCTGAATGCCCGATTTACTTTTCAAATTGTTGCCACTAAATGTTATCGCTCTGCATTAAAGTTTAAAAAATGAAAAATCTGCATAAATGTAAGCATGTTTTTTTTTTTTTTTTTTTGACGTAGCTTTCTCTTCAAAAATCGTCTGCATGCGTTGCACGGGAAAATAAAAAGGAATTTTAATTACAGTTCTAAATAAATAGCCAAATAAATGTGAAATTCGTAACAATATTCTCTAAAACTTTAACGAATTTTTCATTAACAAACTCAAAGATTTCAAAGCCAGCAATACCAACGTTGTACAGAAAAACATTTTTATCTCCAGCGCGTGAGAGCGTGTACCGAAATTTCTAAAGATATGCTCAATTTAAAATTATTTTGCGATATTGCTGTTGAACTGAATTTTATGGTTTAAGTGCGAAGAACATGGTATTTAACAAATAAAGGTAACACACAAAATGTTAAATAAACGTCCCTTTGGACGTAATTTAAAATCTGAAACATTTCAGATTTTTTTATTTTTTTATTATAATTTGATTATTTGAAATAGTCTGTAAAACATTTTTGTGCTGTTGATTATGAAAATGATTAGATCTCTTGCAAACTGATGTTATAAATTTGTGAATATATAGGATTTCACATGTATTTTATAATTGCACACTTCAAATCATTACAAGATAAATTTATTTCACATTTAAGTCATCCATCTTATATGCATTAAGAGTGCAGCTTTGTATTGCATGGAATTGTTTTTGTAAAAATATACAGTATCAAAAAATATTTTGTGTTTTATATTTAGCCTATGTATGTTTGTGATTTTAAAGTTAAAAAGAAATGTTTGAAGTTGGCAGTTTATGTGCACAGTTGTGATATTTCATGTTTCGTATTAATATTGTATTTTGAATGAATAAGAGCAGTATTGTATGAAATATTATATTTGACCTCATCTAAATAAAATATTTTTAATATGTATTTAATTTCCGATTTTTGAAATTCATTTTTCTAGTTTCTTTAGAAATGGCAATTTACAATAAAAGTAATTCCGAATTATTTCTTTCTGTAGAGAGTAGGCCTTTTAAAAACTGAAGTAGCAAATTTTATTTTAAAGCACTATCTGTCAAAATGATATATGAATAATAAAGAGAAAAGTACATTAAGTTTTTAACTGATGTGAGCCGTTACTGTAAAATAAGTTTTTCATTTATAAAACGATATTTATGAACATAAATTACTGTTTTTTTATGATACTTAATTGCTTAAAATATGCACTGGTGCTTTCATTGTAGATGATGTATAAGTGAATATTGTGCATATGATGTACACTGACGAGCCAAAACAATATAGGCATTCCCACATTTTTCGATGAACTCATGTGAGTGGTATAAAGCACACATGATTAAGTGGGGATGGTATTTAACTACTGTTGAAGAAGTTAAGGAATCATTCTTGTGTGATAGGCTGCTGATTTAAGCAAATTTGATAGATGGCAGATTATAATGGCACAAAGACTCGGAACAAATATCTCCAAAACTGCGTGAGCGTTAGATTGTTCACGATTTTGTTGTTCGTATTTATGCAAAGTGGGTAAATGGTGGTGACGTGTCACCAAAGAAAAAGGACGTTGGAGACTGTCCCACTTATTATAGAAAATCGATGACACGTAATGGCTCAGCTGACAGCCCAATACAGTGCAGGTCTAAGTGGAACTGTTTCAGAACACACAGCTTAGTGGCCATCGTTGGATATGGGACTGCACAGCAGACATTTCGTTTGTGTGCCTCTGTTAACAAAGCATCATTGTCAACTACACCTACAGTGGACCTGGGTACATCGAAACTGGACCCTGGATAAGTAGAAGATAGTTGCTTGGTTGGATGAATCATGATTTCTCATTCATTTGCATTGTGATGAAAGAAATCAGGTTGTGTCAGGGTATGCTGTTTTCCAGGCGAAAAGTTGCTCCCTCCCCATACAGCAGGTCATACACAGATGGTGGTGCCGGTATTATGTATATCCTGTTTTATATATAATCTTTATTTTCATGTGATTCTGCACTTAATGTTTTAATTGCTCAACACGTTTTTATGTATACAATAAATTGTAATATGTGTAATTGTTAAAAATTGCTTATTATAAGCAGTTTTAAATTTAGTTTCTAATTTTGTTTCCAAAAGTTGTGCATTTACAAGCAATTATTCTAATTTCTTTTATTTAAATGATCCTGGCATGACATATTTTATCATTTGATTGCTGAAAAAGGAAAGGAATAATCTTTTGAAATTAACTATAATAAATTGCAGTTATTTCCTTGTTTTAATATATTTTTGCTTCTATATTGACTTATTGCATTTTTTTGTTTGTGCCAATCTACAACAGATAATTTTCTTTTCTTAGAGAGAAACTAATTTAGAACTAGGCAGTTTACTCAGGTGCAATTATCAACCTATACATAATGAATTGCTGTTACATCTGAGCACACACTATGAACAAGTTTTTAGTGGTTTGGCTATATTAGCTCTTAAAAGTGGAGATACTAGTGGAACAAATTCTGTGATCGTACATACTGAAGATATGGTATGATTATAAATTTCATATTAAATTGTAACTGCTACTATTATATGTATATACAAATTGCAAAATATTACTTTATTTATATAGTACTTTTTTATTATTATTATTATACAAACTATTTCAATAGTTCCCCCTGCAAGCGTTGAAAAATTAACATTTAATGGGTACATTTACCTGAAATCACAATTGAGTTGTTCTTACTTTACTTAGCCACTAAAATGGGTTATCAGATTTGAATCTAATTTATTTTCAAAACTGTGGTTGTAGGAAACACTTATCCATAAAAAATTGTTACTGGCTGTTTTCTAGCGGTTTTTATTATATTAATAATCAAAAACTGAGATACTAAATGGAAAGGAGTTCAATGACTCCTTTCCATTCAGTATCTCAGTTTATGAGCATATTAAATATAGAAAAAGTTCCTATATTTAATATTTTAAGTACTATCAATGTTTGGGGATAAACTTTTCTTTCTGTTTTATTTATTTTTTATTTTATATTCCTTTAAAAAATATTTTTAAGCTAACATCAAAATTAATTGTAAATTCCTGAAATTTTCGAAAGAATCTTTGCAATTCTGTTTTTATTTATGGTTAAATAAAAAATATATATATATATATTTTTTCTAATGTTTTATTTTTATATTTTCTGATAGATATTTTGTTGCATTTTTATAAATATGAATATCTGAAATTAATTTTCAAATAAATACAATTTTACAGTAATTTTACAAAATATATTGCATTAATACATTGTTATGCATTTTTAGGCCAATTATCTTCAACCCAAACTTTTAGGCTTTTTAGTATTTTTTGATGCTCAGATGTTGAAAAGTTCTATGGATGATAAAAAATTGGTAATTATTTTATTAAGTTGATATTTCTTACATTAATAGGCAAGCCTTAACTATATTGACTTAAGAAATCTAAATTATTTTCAT
>KK115595.1:171782-216063 GCA_000611955.2 Stegodyphus mimosarum
GTTTTTTATCAAAAAAGTTATAAATGCTAATAGTGGAAATTTTCCAAAATCTATTTAAAAAAAGTTGAAAAAATATGAAAGGAAGATTTTAAAAATAGAAATAATAATTTCTTTCTTTTTCTTTTTTTTTTTCAGTTCTTTTTCACCTTTTTTTTTTAATGCATCAGTAATTCCAAAATCTAATAAAACAAAAGTTGAAAAATTATGAAAGGAAAGTATTAAAAATAGAAATAGTCAGTTTATTCCCTTTATTTTTCTAAATTTTTAAAGATAATTCAATTTTAATTTTTGAGTACTTTTATATACATTTTTGTTTAATTCTTCTCATATTGACTTTGTAATATTTTCTCTTTTTCTTTTGACCTTGTTTTTTTAAATGCATCAAATAAATAATATACTTGAAGGTTATATTGTCTTTGTTGTCTTATAAGGCTTTTAAATTGTGCATGCATATATGTTATAAATATACACAGTTTCTTCATAAGAATGAAAAGCTGTTGTTTGTTATTACAGCAGTAAATAATTAGATTTTCTAAGATTTCATTTGTATTACATTATTATACTTCAATAGTTTAAATAGTAATCTTTCAATTGATTTCTTATGAATAAAATAAAATTGATTTACATTACTTAGATGACATATGTGAGATCTAAATGAAATGTTCTTGTTTCCAGCATGTTCCATACATGTATTTTTTAATAAAAATGTATTAAATTTACAATAAAATTCAACTCAGTTGTTGAATTTTTGTTTCAAAGTAATGAAGTTGATATCTATAATTTACCATATACAGGACATTGTTAAGAAATAGTGAGAAATTTAAATGCATATGTATAGCTAATGCTGTTATCATTTACCATTAAAAATAAATAGTTCTGATTTATTCACAATATTATCTATTTAATAAAGAAGCATTTTATATAAAAATGTTTCAGGAATAGGAAAGTTATTTTGTTTCAGTATTCTTTATAGTTCTATTAACTTTATAGTTCAGTAGACTTTATAGTTTGTTGGCATATTTTTAAATATTTATATAAATAGCATATCAGCAAGTCTTTGAAGTTCCATATATTAGCCTAACCAGTTAGTATGATTTAGGTGTTTACTATCATTTCTTTTCGTTTCCCTCCCAAAATGCAAATCAGAATATTTAAGAATTTATTTTATTTTATTTTTAAGAATATTTCAGCTGAGGTATTTTGCAATGTAAGACATAGCATGTGTTTACCTTTTGAGGCCATGTTACTAGGTTTCTGCTAGCTGAGATAAGATTGTATTATTCAACTTGCATTATAGCTGGTATCATTTTCAATTGTTATGATGGTGAGAAGATTTGAAGCAACTTCATATTAAAGCAGTTGTGTAGCCTTTGGTTGCAAAACTTAGATTTAAGTCTTGAAATTAACTGTTACTTTAAACTTCATCACCACAAGTGGTGGCTGAGTTGTAAGCATGAGAAGTGCATTTTATGTGCAAGTTCTGATTTAATAAAAAAGGTTTGTTAAACCATCTTAAGCCCTTGCAGTTTTTTTCAGACGCAGCAATAATTCACTTTAAGTCTGTTAGGAGTTTGGATTTGGTTTATGCTACCAAAGAATACCAAACTCTATAAACTTATAATTATTAAAACAAAATAAAACAGATTTATGTAAATTTAAGGATTTTATTGTATCCTTGTTTCATATTTATGAATTTCAACTAAAGAAATTAAATTCAAATTCAATTATTAAAGAAATTAAGTATATAAATTCTTGATATATCTTTCCAAATGTTTAATTCTGCTGAATATATTACTTACTTTATAGCACAGGCATATTTTGTGCAAACAATGTCTACTATAACAACAGAACAGTGTATCTTGAATAAATATACAAATTATATTCATAACAGTTCCCAGTACATAA
Organism: Stegodyphus mimosarum; assembly: GCA_000611955.2. Taxonomy (NCBI): domain Eukaryota; kingdom Metazoa; phylum Arthropoda; class Arachnida; order Araneae; family Eresidae; genus Stegodyphus; species Stegodyphus mimosarum. Next base: position 173,688 of record KK115595.1, read on the forward strand.
AACTGCATAATGAATACTACATAAGAAGAAAAATTATTATATTTAGTACTTTTACAATTCATGAAAGTAGTAAAAATCAATTTCTTGAATTAATTAATAATGAATAATAATTCTTCAGTTTTACTTGTCATGAAGATAATCGAAAAATTCTTTAAAGTATTCAAATAACAAAATTTAAAGCTTAACCTATATCGTTGTATGTTTAGGAATAATGATATTAATTATAAACAGAAACAGAAAAATATGTTTATGAAATTATGGTTAATATGATTTGATTACTATTAAGCCCTTTTTGCACATCTGGAATAGAAAATGTATGACATTGTAATATTTTTAAACAAGTTTCCTAAGTTTCATAAGTAATCTCAGGAATCTTTTTAGATGTTGTATTCATGCATCTATATGCAACACAATATCCCTTACTTAAAAAATTTTAAGCAATAAAATTTATAATGCGTCATGGTGGTATGAAGAATATGACCAACAAGAATTCACTTTCTCAGTTCAGCCCTCTCTCCTCCTATTCTGATCTACTTGTAAAAATTTGCCACATATATTTAACTCTTAAATACACATAGATTTGAAATATGTAGTAAAAAATATATGCAGTTTTTGAAGTGATTTTGATAAAAACAAATTGAGCAGTTAGAGTGTTAAAGATAATATCACTGAAGAAATTCATAATGTCTTGTTTTTTTTAATTGTGTATACAATCCAAAATACCTCTCCTACCTGAGTGAAGTTTATAGATATATGAAAAGAGTGAACGATTAAAAATGAATGCGAATAATGCATCAGAAAATCTGTACGTGGAATTGATGAATTTACTGTATGATACAAGTCTTATTCAGAGATTTGATTAACTTTGATTCGTACATGTCAGAAAATAAATATTCTCAGTTATGAATTTTTTGCCCTAAGAGTAATTCCTTTTTCTTGGGAATATGTATATATATGAACAACGTTTTGTTTTTCACAATTGAAAATTAATAAGAAAGGAGCCTAAATGACCAATGAGCATCAAGTATAATCCATTATGACGATAATTTTTAGCTATTTTTCTTCGAGGCTACAAACTTTGTCAGAATCGAATTGCTATCAAGTGTCAAGCTATAGTGAAAAATAAAGAAGTTTATAATTATTTACATACAAGCATATGCATTTTTTATTTATGTGTTGAAGAAAAATTTAATGCATTAGAGAAAGAAACTTGATTTTTCATTATTTATTCTCAAGTTTTGTCCCATTTGGTAAGTTTTCATAATTTCAAAACAGAAGAGAAATATGCCTAAGTGAAACATAAAATTCGCAAAGCAACAGCCTTGTGTTTGGCATAGATTTAGAGTGGACTTAAAGTCAGATTTCTTTGCTGTTGATTAATGGGCCTGTTTGCCCTTGGAATCGATTGAGTTGTTAACTACATCTATAGCAAAGACAAGGTTGTTGCTTCGCTAATTTTTTCAGAATTTGTTTATTTTTTAGTTTAATTTAAACTAAGTTATTTAATGGTTATGCATATTAGAATTATTTGAGATAAATATCTGCCTGAAAGTTTAATATTTAGCTGTCAGTATGCTGGACTTACTAAGTGTAACCAGCAAAAATTGTGCAGATGTCAAACTTTAGGTTTTAGTTGGAAAATAAGTATAACTTTTATATATGTATATTTAACAAATATTTAGTAAGTGACATTTAAAATTCTGTTAAAATATTTTTCTGTGGAGGAAAATTTTTTTTAATTTTGTGAAAAAAAAAAAAAGACCTATCAGCTATTTTTGGACTGTGCATTTGGCTGACAGTCAGTCTGAGTTTGAGGTCACTGGCTTTAAAGCATAGGTTTTGTGATGCGGTGAAATGTCACAACTATAATTCTGACTAGCCAATAAAGCAAGGAAAGGCATAAACTGATTCCAGCCATTAGAACTTCAACTTGAAGCATTTGACTTTGTCAAACTCTTAATTATACAATGCAAAGCTTTAGGATTCCCCAACATCATTTCAAAGTCTTTGCAACTGTAGATCTACTATCAGCATGTAGATTACTGGAGAGTGACCTATTTTAAATTATTGAAATCTGAAGAGAATTTGGAGATCTTGTGCATACTGATTTAGAGATTTTTGAATCTTGGAAAATAATTAAAGAATTTTGCCAGAACAAGGTTAGGAAAATGAAAAAATTGTGCGAGTATAGCGTGCGGTCCACCGACCTGTTTAGCATAATACAGATTTAGGCTTCATAAGCTATCTGAACTGTTTTAAAATATGAGACAGTAAGTATTGTTCCATGTTTTATTTCTTTTGTAAATACTCTGAGATACCTAATTAAAGTATTAACATAAGTAGTGAAACTGTTAATAAAATAACTATAAGTATTAAAAAATTAAGTAAATTACGTAGACGGCACACTACACAGACACATTATGATGAATTATGCAAAATGAGTGATTATTTTAGAAATTAAGACTTAGAACCTTGTTTTAAGGTAATTGTGTCATACTCGATGATAGATTCTTAGTGTGTGCAGCTTCATCATCATTTTCAAGTTATTAAGAATGTTCTTGATGATTACCAATTTCTTATGAAAGCAAGTAAAAAGGGATCCATGATAAAGCAGTTGATTTAATGTGAAAGTTTCCAGAAGATGTGTCATCAACATTTTCATCCCAGTTATCTTTAATTAAGTTATCATTTAAAGAAGAGCTTGAAAAATTAATAGCTTCGAATGAATTAGCAGAACTGCTGATCTTAAATTGTATAATTCACTTTCATCGAGTTTCTCTGATGCATGTATGCACAACGTTCATCATTATGTATTTAAGCGTTTCTGTGACTGTAGTTATGGGACAGAAATGGTTGGTGAGTTTAGCTTTGTTCTCCGTTACGAATAACTGAGCATAAAAATAATAATTTAAATAAAATAATTAAGTTTACTTAGACAGTTAGAAAGCAGAAACTTTCATATTTTATGAAAATAAAATAGCCTGAACAATTTGGTGGTAAACACTTTATCTTTAATTACATTGCATATGTTTCATACTACATTTGGTATAATGTTCTAATGGCTTCAGATATGTTATTCTTTATCTAGCAGGATTAAACGGGAATAAAAGATAACATATAGTGGTGCACATCAATTAGACATTTATCAAAATCACTCTTAAGCTTTACTTTAATCAAATGAAAAATATTTTTCATTTGATTAAAGTAAAGCTACTGTAATTATTATGAAAATTATCAATCATAACTAGGAAAAAAAAGGGAGTTTTTTAGTTTGAGAGAAACAATAAAGAGGGGGACCTTATTATCATCTGTTGGTTAGCCCTCCAGTCTCTAGTTGTGGTCATGATTTGGTACCTTGTTTTTGAATTAAACGGTAGTTGCTGAAATCAGTAGAAATTGAATTTGATTCAAAATAAATGGATAAGTGTAATATAGGTAATTTTATAATTATTTAATTAATAATGTGTATTTTTTTAAATTTTAGGCACTTGAGAGTTTAGTATCCATAATGGAGCTAATGGGCCCTCGTGCTGTCACAGCTGTTCGATTTAAGCTCATGGCCACTCTTCGTATTGCTCTGCGTTTTAAAGATGATGGCTTTCCCAAAATATGTTGCAAAGCATGGAATACCTTTGTTCGCAGGTTAAGCTAAAAAAAAAAAAAATTTGTTTCATTCTTATAGTGTGCTTTCTTATTGTTTATGTTTCAGGGCATTTATTACTTTATTTCTTTAATGTTATGATGCTTTTCTGTTTTATTGAATGACATGTTATTATTCATGATACTATGTTTTTTAAAACTGTATTTGTATGAAGTATTGCTTTGTTTTGTTGAATTTGTTGTGAAATTTGTAATCTAAAATCACATTACTCATAAAAGTAGAAAGAAAATCACTTTTTCTTATTTGTTTAACAGATTCTATTATATTTTATATATATATATTAAATGTATTTTATTCTTATTATTAAAGCATTGAAATTTCTTGTTTGGGGCCTCTTCTAAACCAAATTGTTGTTGCACTTCTCCCTCTCCTGGAAGTAGAACCAGTCACTGTTTCAGAAATTTTTCATTTTCTCATCATAGAAAAAAGGTATGAAGAAAGGAAAAAAATTATTTTATTTTTTAATTTGAATTTGTTAGTTAGTTGTCATTAATATTATATATTAGATACAAAACTTTAAAAAACAGGTATATTTCTGAATTAACTGTGATATACAATTCTTTTTAAATACCTATCTTCTTATTAATTGTACTTCTTGATTATCTATGAAACTAGACGAAGTACAGTAATACCCTAACTTGTGATGCCTTGACTTACAACTATTTCATCTGTTTGAAACTGTAAGATTTTTCTTGTACATTTTGCATATGCAGGGAGGGAATTTTTCTCTTGGATCAAGAAAGAAAGGAATTCAAGTTTGATGGACATGTGGAATTTTATAATAAAAATTCCTGAGTAAATTAAGAGATCTGATTCTAAACTTAAGTAATCTTTGAAAACAATGATTTGAATGTGCAGAGATTAAGATAGAAACAAAAAGCAGTTGAAAGGGGAAAAGGTATAGGAAAGGAAAATGCTATAGGTGTTGGCAAAAATATGCTTCTGAGAGGAAACTGAAGTCTATGACAATACAGATTTCAGCCATTGTTCAAACACTGTTAATTGCAATAAGCTCATTTTTGTTTGAAAGTTAATATAGCTTACATGCAGTTTGAAAGTTTTTGTTTGAAATTTTCAAACAAAAACTTTCAAACTGTATATAAGCTATATTAACTTGAATTGAAAGAATCATTTTTGTTTGAAAGTTTATTAATATAGCTTACATACAGCATTAATAATTTTTTTTGTTTAGAGTGGATATGAATGGGAATTTTATTTATTTATTTTGAGGAAAATTGTTGAGTCTGATCCTTCCTATTTTAATACTGAATCTCTGGCAAAATTTATTTCTGATTCATGTAATCTCTATGCCTGTTACTTGTTTCAGAATGAGCATTCTAAAATGGATTGATACATGCACTGTTGTAAATTTATAAAACATAGTTTCTAAAGATTGTATGAATTTTTTAACTGATAAAGTATTCCTTTACCTTCTTGAAGGCAAACAGGTTTTTGAATAAAATAATAAATTTTGATATATTTTATAAAGAAAGAGCAAGCAAATGCTGATTAATTATTACTATTAAAAAACTTTATAGAATATATCAAAATTTCTACTCCTAAATTTAAGCTAAAAGTAATGTTTTTAACAAATGAAGTTCTTTTATTCAAATTAAGATACAATTCAATTTTTTAACTGGGAAGTATCTTATTGTTTTAGGTAAATTTATTCCATTGTTAGTGTATAAAGTAACTTATTAAATGACCAAAATTATTCTCGTATAGTTTTAAGATTATACAGTACAAAGTCCGAGATCCGGACGTCTAGTATCCGGAATGATCTAAAATCCGGACCTTAAAGCCACCAACAAAAAGTTTTTAGGAATGTTTTTATTCTTTATGCATGTGCATTTGCTTTTTTTCCCTCATAATAAAACATGTGGAGGATCGTGATTCTTAATTTCACTGCAGCACTAAACAAAAATACCTTGTTATTGAAGAAACAATCATTTTAGCATAAATTTGTGTGATCAAGAATTTGGCTCTGTAGCTGCATATCTGCTTGGCATGAATCTCAAACCGAGGCATTCTACTTAGAAACATCGTAGATTTTACCAAGGCCAGTTTATAATTCCTGACGCCAACCTGGCGAGTCATTACTTAGTATATTTTGCTTTCATCACCACATGTTTATCAACACATGAGACCTTGAGTAATGACTCATGCAGCATTGCTTAAACATTTTTTTATATATATTAGTAATTTAATAACAAAGAGTACGGTAACCTTTTATGTTGACACTACATTTGGTGAAGATTACAGATTTAAGTTAAATGCGCTAAATGTTGACAAGGAAAAATTTAACTAAAATTTCTTTCCATGTACTAGAAATAGACATTGTTAATCATACTCATAAGCAAAAAGATTACATTTAGTGCTATTTGAATTAAGAATAACTGATTTTTTATTCACATAAGCCCAGATCTGGTGCCAGAGCATGGCTGCACTGGGCGGCAAAAATTAGGGAAGACAAAATTTTTCAAATTTAGAGAAGCATCGAGTAACAAAATTAAGTGATGATAAAATTTTTAGAATTTTGGAAAAGCAGTAGGACCCAAAATTTAGGGGTGGCAAAAATTGAGAACTTAGGGAGGCACTCGGTAGCAGAATTTAGAACCCACAGAGTCTGTATAAGGTGGTAAAATATTTAGTGCCTGCCCTCAGTAAGCTTCAGTATATATGAGAATTTATTTATTCTTTGCTATAATAAGCCTCAAGCATGTGCAAGAAACAGACGTAAGTATAATAAATAACTAAGTTAATACAATTCAGGCTTAATTGTCTCAGTGCGCAGTAGGAGGAAGATAAAATTTAACCGAACAACTTGTCTTTCATTGCAAATCTCATGCTACATAACCAATAGTGTATAGCGGATGCTGTTAAGCTAGGTTAAAATTATACTGTACTGATTCCGAGGAATTTCATTTAACATAGCAGATTACACTGTTCCTTAACTTTCTGATTTGATCCAGCTTATTATTTTGTGCATGCTGTCATTATTACAGCAATTTTATGAAAAGTAAAGTTTGAACTTTTGATAATGTCAAAAGGAGTTTCTAATTCTGAAGCTGTAACATGATCTACGAAGTGAAAACATGTTTCGATGTCCATTACACAAAAAGTGAAATAGATGCAAAAAATGGATATAGCTGTATCCATCTTGAAATTATGTGTGGAGTATGGCATTGGAACATCAACTGTTTGTGACGTAACAGAAAAAGAAATTGTATGAATTTTTTGGGGAATCGACACTCCAGACATAATGATTAACAGAAAATTTATTCATTATGCTAAAAGTGATGATCATGACAAAGTGATGATTGAATGGGTCAGACAGCGTCGCAACGAGGGCATGCCATTGACGTCCAATGCTAATGGCTCAAGCCAAAATATTTCATGAAGAAATGAACTTAAAAACTGAGTGCACATATTCGACAGGTTGGTTAACAAAACTTTAAAATCACCGTGGTATAAAGCAATTTCAGGTGAAATGCTTCAGCTGATACTGAAGCTTCTGAACTATTTGCAGATGAATTCACTGAACTGATTGACATTGAAAAGTTCTCTCTGGAACAGATTTACAACTCTGATGAAATTGGTCTTTTCTGGCAAAATACCTTTGCAACCTCTACAGGAAAGACTCCAACTGGTGTCAGATTCCAAAACAAGACTAACAATTTTAGCAAATGCTGCAGAAACGCACAAGTGTAATTTTTTCGTAATCGGGAAAAATATACGACCCAAAGCATTTAAAGGAGTAAAGATTTTCCCCGTGATATATCGTGCAAATAAAAGAGCATGGATGACACAAGCGTTAATGAATGATTGGTTTGAAAATCATTTCATACCTGAGGCTCGACAAAATTTGAATTCGGACGGTTTACTTGTGACACAAAAAGTGTCCTGATTGTAGATAACTGTTCAGCTCATATTTCACTTACTCAAACATGTTTCTATGCTGTCTTTTTTTGTGCGATTATGCAGTCCCTATTCACTGCATAAAAAAATATACTTTTTAACTGTGTTGCGAAAACTTAGGTACACTCAAACCTGTTTTTATGTGGTGATTAGATACTGCATAAACACACACACACAAAAAAAAAAAAAACTGCACAAAAACAGGTTTGAGTGTCCCTCAAGTGAAAAATAATGTATCCGTATTATTCTTCCTACAACCTGTATATCCATCATTCAGCGTATGGATATCGGAATAGTGTGCATGCTGAAATACAAATATAGAGCAGCATTTTTAAAATCCATGTTAAATTTCTTGAATAATCGCAAGACTATTCAAGAATTTTTGAAATACAGGGCTAGCATAAATGATTCATTCGCTTTGAAAAGGCTACATTTTCAAAAGTATTTTACGTACACACATGAAATATATATGAAAAGAACCACAAACTCACCAAGTTTATACACCGTCTATAAAATATTCAGTATTTGCACCTTTGGTGACACAACACACATTCAGACAATAATCGAGCTCATTCCATACATTTTGCGGCATTGTTGTCCAGATCTTTGTCCTATCAACTTGTAAGGTTTTAGTTAAACTAGCAAAGTTTTATTTTAATATATTCCTATTCTATCAGTTCTCATTTTCAACTTCCCGTTAGAAGAAGCGCGTGTTTTCAGCTTTATGCTAATTTGAAGTGGAGCCAAAGTTATATTTAAATGAAAGGTAGAAACCTTTCAGTGTGAGAGAGCTTTTAATCTCAGACCGCGATCATTCTATTCGACGTTCTCCTGACTAGCTAGCAGTTAAATTCTAAGCCATAGCGCTTTATGTGATTGCTTATTGAAATAAATCCATGTGCGTCAGTATTAGTAAATCTTGCTACGCACCATTTAGTTAGAGGCCAACCTCGCGTTATAGCTCTGTGAGCAACGACTGTTTAATTTCTAATTAGTTTTAGTTTAAATTATTTGATTGTTCATTTTAGACCCAAGTGTGGTCTTTACTTTCTGTATCCCTCCCGAATTGGGAAGTGGTTGTACATAATAGTGATTTAATAAAAGAGGATTTTAAATCCCTTTCAAGTGCTATTCCCTATTCTCCAACTTAATCACGGTATCCGACCACAGAACATAGCTGCATTCAGCTCCCTGTTCAAGATCAGGACTTTAAGCTGTTCACGAAGATGTTTGCCAAGAATATGCACCGAACACTCAGTCCTGACAAACTGACCAAGTGTTCTGAATACCACGAAAAACTGTGTGGAAGATTTTACATCAATGGTTGCATTTCAAACCATACCATGTGTAGCTCCTGCAACAATTAAAGCCGGAAGATTATGCTCGTCAACTAGATTTTTGTGTCAACATGCAGGAAACATTGGATAATGAAGATTTCGCCACCAAGTTGATATTCAGTGATGAAGCAACGTTCCACTTAACCGGGAAACTTGGTGAAATAGTGAAAAAACTTGGGGAGTTTGTGGTCCTTTTCATATATTTTTCATGTGTGTACACATAATCCTTTTAAATACACAGTCCAGTCACATTAATGTGACCACCACGTACTTTCCATGTCAGAGTTAAATAACCAATCACAGAAGGCAGGTGGCAGCGCAGTGCAGTTGAGCGTATATAAAGGGTGTGTGAGGGCTTCGGAAAACATTTCAATCGTTGGCGTAATGCAGAAACGAAGCGATTTATCCGACTTCCAAAAGGGCATGATCGTTGGCTTTCGGGCCAAGGGTGGAAGCATTTCCGAAACGGCTGAGTTTGTGAACTGTTCGCGTGCCGCCGTGGTAAAAGTGTACCGTGCATGGCAAAATGGGACTGTCCAAAATCAGCGACGTGGCAAATGTGGTGCACCACGGGCCATAGATGACAGAGGCGAACGACGGTTGCGGAGATGCGTTCGGGCAGATAGACGGGCTACCGTTGAGCAACTGACCACCAAAATGAACCAAGGGGCTACCAAAAGTGTCTCCCAAAGTACTATTCAGCGAACATTGCTGCGTCTGGGCCTCCGAAGCAGACGCCTGGTTCGTGCACCTATGCTGACTGCTGTTCATCGACGGCGAAGGCTAGAATTTGCACGCCAGTACAGCAGCTGGACGTCCACTGAGTGGCGACAGGTTGCGTTTTCGGATGAATCGCGTTTTATGCTCCATCGGACAGATGGACGTTGGCGTATAAGGCGTGAAACCTCTGAAAGGAACCACCCTGCAACCATTGCCGGAACGGTCCAAGCTGGAGGCGGGAGCATTATGGTCTGGGGAATGTTTTCCTGGCATTCTCTAGGTTCACTGATCATTGTGGAAGGCACAATGGATCAATACAAGTACGCATCTGTCCTTGCGGACCATGTTCACCCCTACATGCGCATTGTTTTTCCTCAGGATGATGGCATCTTCCAGCAGGACAATGCGAGGTGCCATACAGCTGCCAGTCTACGTGCGTGGTTCGAAGAGCACCAGGATGAGTTTACCGTCCTCCCCTGGCCAGCAAACTCACCTGACTTAAACCCAATCGAGCATCTGTGGGACCATCTCGATCGAGTTGTTCGCGCCATGGATCCTCAACCGCGTAATCTAGCGCAGCTGGCCACGGCATTAGAGTCGGCATGGCTCAACATCCCAGAGAACACCTTCAGGGACCTATGTGACTCTCTTCCTGCACGTCTCGCAGCAGTCCGCTCTGCGAAAGGTGGTTATTCTGGCTTTTGACAGATGGTCACATTAATGTGACTGGACTGTGTATATAACCTTTTCAAAATGAATGAATCATTTATGCTAGCCCTGTATTTTAGCATAAAATCTGCTGTGTGGAGCATAGCAAGATCATGGGAGGATGTATCTCCAGATACTTTAAAAAATGCTTGGCATAATTTATGGCCAGCTACAATATTTCATGGTGAGGATGATGAAGATAATAGCTGCAAAGAGCAGGGTTTTCAGATATCTGAAACCAAAGGTGAGATTATCCAGTTAATGGATTTATAAAGAAATACGGAGAAGTTATAATAAATGAAGATGATATAACAGAAGTTTTTAATTACGATGACAATGCTCCGATCATCAGTCAATCAATTGAGGGCAAAATCTGCAGTATGGTTCTAAGTCCAGAAAGTACTGCTACCAACAGTGAAGAAAGAGATGGAGAGGTTACTGAAAACAAAAAACTTTCGATTGACAAATTAGTCAGAATTCTCTACACAGCAACTACAGGACTTAAACAGTGGAGCTTTGGAACTTAATAAGAAATTATGCCTGTCTATAGAATTTAAGAGAAAGTATTAGCACAAAAAAAAATAAAGCAACTTAAACAATTTACATTGAAAGTAATATTTAATAAAATAAACGAATAAATATTAAGCTTTTTTTTTTGTAAATTTTGACGCCCTTTCTGTCATAAATGCTTCATTATTTCATATTTTTAATTTTATAATTTCTGCATGCCATTTTCCTAGATTTAAACTGATGATCTAATATCTGGGAATATCCCAAATCCGGAATCGTCGAAGTCCCGAAGAGTGCGGATCTCGGACTTTATTCTATATTTTAGCTGGATTTGACTCTTGTCTGCCCTCACATGTTAATTAATAAATGATTAGAAAACTCTGTGAATCTACAAAATACCGATTTATTTTAAATATGCATTCAGTACTATTAGTAATAGTTTACCTACATTTCTGCTTACACACACACATACGTGTCACCCCCTCCAAAAAAATTGCCACATCAGGAGGTAATATTAGAAACTCATGCTTGGCAAATTGGATGATATACTTTACTGACTTGTAAAATTTTCGTCATGTTGTCTTGAGCCAAGAAGTTAGTCAGTCTGTTTGTGAATCTTATTATCATACTTATTTGGTTACTTAGTGTCAGAATTTTTTAATGCATTCACCTAAGGTTTATTTTAGCTATTTCTCTGTTTACAGCAGATTATTTTGCATTGAAAGGAATAATGAAATGAACAACTGTGTTATAGTATTATACAAAAACATGTGAGAATTACTGATTGGTTGCTAATGTGTACAAAAGCAAAAAAAAAAAAAATATTTTACATATCTTTGACTCATTTGTTTAGGTTGTATATTTTTCCATTTGCCTTCATGAAGAAATTTACAATGCATTGCTTTATTTTGGTGTACTCTGTGTAATAACAAAATTGTGTATTTTTTCTTTTCCTCCCATTTCCCATGAGAAATTTCATTTGAAAGTTTTTATTTTGGAAATAGATCGTATCTAAGTGAGTTTTTCCATGATCTGTATTTTGTACCTGAAACACCAGGACTACAAGAAATAAATGCTGTTTTGAAAAATTATAATGAAAATCCTTCTAGGTAAGCATTTTTCAGTTCTAGGATATCATTCCTTTTGTTACCTTTTATTGATTTAAAATAGTATTTTTTTAAATGAGCATAGAATATTTAAAAATCCACTGCAATCTTTTAATTTACAGCATTACTGATTTTTATTCTTTATTATGCCATTCTCTGAGAGGTATCAGTCATGAAAATTTAGAAGTGCGACTGCATGCACTGGAGCAGCTGAAACAAGTACTTCATATTAATCAGGTATTACTTTGTTCAGTTCATTGAAAGAAGCAAAAATTAAATACATATAGAACGTCTTTGAGTTTTTTCGTTTTTGTCTGTTTATTTCAAGCATTCTTTGTAATTTTTAAATATATATATTCTACTGAATAAATCTGTGATAACTTCTTTTTCCCTTAAAATGCCATTCTGTAAAATCATGGCTCTCTTACATAAACAGTGTAAATATTTAAAAAATATATTAATTTATATCTTGTCACTTAACTTTTATTTAAAAGAAGGTATATTTATTTAGTTTTACTTCAGAATAGCATATTTTGATCATTTCAGTAATTTTGTGGAATACCATCAAACTCATATCATGAGACCACTTTTTTTTTTCCCTATTTAATAGGGATGCCTTCATAAACGTGCCTTGTCATGCTTTAAAGACACCACTTAAAGGTGCTACATTATGATAATTAATTAATCATTATGATAATTAAGCTGACTGGTCTCAAACTGAAATTGCAATTGCAGACAGAGCAACTGCATGATCTGAAAGCAGGTGATGAGCTGGAATTTTGTGTTAACAAGATAAAAAAGAAATAAGCAAACACAAACATATATGGGTGTTTGTACGTGTATGTATGTATACACAGGCTCGTGACACTTACACGATAGGGCATTTACAAACACGTACATTTAGCCAATATGGGGAATTAACCAACATGGACATTTAACTGACAGGACACTTAACCGATACGGACATTTAGCCAACAGGACATTTAACTGACATAGATATTTAGCCAACAGGACATTTAACCGACATGGACATTTAGCTGACAGGGATATTTAGCCGGCAGGGGATTTAACTGACATGGACATTTAGCTGACAGGATATTTAGCCAATGAAACATTAAGCGGACAAGACATTTTAGCTTACTGCATGTTTAGTTGACAGCATGTACATATAGATAAAAAAAAGATATGCGACAGCGTTTTAGTAAAAGTTGTCCATATTTATCTGAAAAAAGGGCTGTTTCCAACATAACAAACGAGAAGGTTTATGTATAAATACCGTATATTTGACATTAAAACTCTGGAAAGTTAAACAGAAAAGAACCTTTTTTTGGCATAGATTTTGAAATCAATTTCGAAAATAATCAGACACAGGTCTTTATGTTTTGGTTTATTTGGTTATGACAAAACACTCAGTGGCTATCTGCTGAAGGGAAGAGATGCCTTCATAGAGGACTTTCTGGGAGAAACTGGCTCATATACATGTCACACATGGGGAAAGCAGTGAAAGTGCCTATACAGTCTGCGTGTTTGCCGAGATTCACATACCAGACTAAACTACAGTGTTCAGCAAATTTAACTCTCGGCAGTTGGTGCGCTCGGTCTTTGTATTTCAGAAGTGAGGTAGAAAATTTCAGCAGTCAGAAGAGCAAAATGTCTGTCTATTTAAAGAAAGGATTAAAGCAAAGCAAAAACAAATGTAACATGATCTATCATGGAAAATAATAACGAAATGTGAAAAAGTTAAGATATTAGAATTCTGAATGTTTTCAAAAATTAATGTCATTTACTAAAGAAGAAAAAATTTTTTTAATATCAAAGTGTTCAGAGAAATCCAAATTTACATCACATTTGCTTTTGCTTTGCTCCTTTCATTCTTTTCACATAAAATCATTTCACTCTTCTGATTGCTGAAATTTTCTTTCCCATTTCTGAAATATAATGTTCTATGTTTGATTACTCTTGAAATTGATTTCAAAATCTGCACCAAAATAATGTGTTGCTTTTGTGTCCAATTTTAAAATCCATAGTTTCTTTAACATTAAATTAGATCCAAAATATGGTACTTGTTCATAAACCTTCTCATTAGGTATCCTGGAAACAGCCTTTTTTCTAATAAATGTGAATAAATTTTATTAAAACATTGTTGCATATTTTTTGTCTATGTGTACATGTTGTCAGCTAAATGTCTTGTTAGTTAATGTCCTTTTGGCTAAATATTGTAACTGGACAAATTTTGTTAAACGGTCTTGATATACCATTATGAACTTATATTTGCCATCACTGTGTAACTGCAAGTCTATCATATTGACTTGATATCTTAAATTTAACTCTGAACTTATTATTGGTTTTGCAACAATATCTTTTTTAGGTGCACTATGCTTAATTTTACATTGTTTTCATTAATTTAGATACAGCATTACAACTTCATAATGCAATATTTTTGTATTTAACTTGCAATTCTTTAAGGATATGTACTCCTTCATGGCCTATTGTGATATGAGTTTTGTGTAGTATACTGAACAATTCATTATTAGTCACATAATACTCTGTATTTGATTCTCCTCATTTTAATGCACAATTAACTTCTCTTCATCATTAATTTTTTAAGATGTTAAAATGTTTTAATTGTTTGTAATCTGAAGGTGTAATAGTGACATTTTCTAATTTTGATCTTTCATAGTAACATACCTATATATATATATATATATATATACACACACACACACATACATACAAGCAAAATACTCAGAAGTTATGCACAATTCTAAATGATAGATATTGATATATCTAAGAATAATGAAAAATAAGCAGAATTTAAGCTGCACATTAGTTTATCGCTTTTTGTATAGCAGTATGAGCAGCACAGCTATGCTTCCAGCTAATGACTGACTGAAGGAAAGTACATATCAGAAATATTAAATAGAAAGAACTGAAAACACCCTAATATTGAAGCACCACAAACCATGAGCTGGCAAACTAAATTTGCTGATTGTATTGACAAATAGTTCTCCCATTTTACTTCAGTAACGTGGCAAACTAAATTTGCTGATTGTATCGACAAATAGTTCTACCATTTCACTTCAGTAACATGGTCTAACATGCAGTGACAAAGACAAAGCTCCATCCTATTTATTTTATCTTCTTTTCCTTCATTAATAGTTATGAACATAAGCTCAGTCCATATCTCCCAGTCTCTGAAGCTATAAATACTGTATTTACAACAAATGCATAATTGAAATGTATTTGTGGGCCATGTAAAATTGCTTTAGGACTCAGATGTAGCTCGCAGGCCACAGTCATCAGTTTGAGACCACAAGTTTATCATAAAGGTGTTGGCACTTACATGAAAGTGAATTTTTAACTTCAAAATGCCAGCCTTCATAAATTTGCCAATATCATTACGTTTGGTAATTTCTGTGGCTTCTTTAGTTTGCCACTGGAGCTAATAAAGGAAATGAAATCCTTACCTGCATAGCAATGCCCAGCATAATGATAGTTAGCAGGTTGCTATTTCAGTTTAAAGCTAACCATTGTTAAAGTTTCTAGCATCTATGTGATAGGACACAATTTTACAGTCTCTTTTAAAACACTTTCAGAAAAGGTAATATGTACAGGGCCATTTTATTTTAAGGTAATATGATGTGTTGGAAATATAATGTTCATTTTTGTAATATTTTAAATGAATATAGTCTCTAGTATTGTATAAAAAAGGTATATATCATTTAGAGACTATATTCATTTTAAATATGTGCTTTAAAAGTGCAACTTTAAAAGTATAAAAGTACATGCTAAATCTTTCAACAACTGGCAAATCTCTGTGTGGAATTGGAAAGAAATATCACTATTGAAGTGTGCTGTTTTTTAAATATTTTTTGGCAATTTAGTATACATAATAATTTGAAAATTTAAATGTTTGTAATTTACCTTTGTTTTAAAATAAAGACAATGCATTAATTTTTTTAGACAGCCATTCATGAACATCTTCTTGGAAGGGAAACTGTGGATAATTTATTGTCAAACCTCGTGGCAACTGTAAGTATGATGCTACACTGCTTTATAAGCAGCATTTTTTATTATTAGTAGGAAAAAATTAACCTTTCTGTGTAATATGGCTAGTAATTTTTTAAGGGTTTACATTAAAGTACGTATATGTGGATTCTTGTAACTATTGAAAAATCATTTTTGTATAACCGCATTTTCATATATCAACTTTTTTCATTCTTTTGTTAAATATTTAAAATTTTTGTTTTATTAATTTTATTAACATTGTTCAAATTTTAATATTTTCAATCAACTATTGAATGTTTTTCTCCTGAACGATAGTCTTTCTCCAAGGCAAAAGAGAAGTGAAATGTTAAATGCTCATGGAAAAGCCACCTTTTTTGTGTGCAGTGTGTAAAAATTTACACAGCAAAATATATTGTTCAAATTTATTATATAGATATATGAGTAGCCATATGTGAGTCATTGAGGTTTGTGTTTTCAGTAAATAAAGATCAATGCCAGAAATTTTTAAACTAAAAAAAAATTTCATGTACTTTCTGTAATGAATTATCTTGATGAAACTAGTGAAGAATCTATTATGAACTAAAATACAATACTAAATAACAGCTATCTGCAATGTTATTTCATGTTGAACGTATAGACAAGGAATGCCCAATTCATAGCTTGATGTGGCTCACACTGCACATCTGGTTGCTTCAAAGCCTTGTGAAGTCAAGTGCAAGAGGAGAAAAAAATCTAATTCCAATTATGCTACATACTCAAAGCCACAGCCAACAAAAAACCCCTGAAGACAAATATTCAAGGGGTTTTGTTCAGTGGCTGGTTATTTACTTTTAATGACCATTCAATGATTAGTTATTTTACAGTCACCTTCAGTCTCTTGCAGTATATTTCATTAAATGCACGCCATCAAACGCAGAATGAATTTTCAAAATTGTGCATGAAGTTGTTGGTTTGGTGCTTTTGTACAAATATACAAAACATTCCTTCTATGTACATTATTCATTAGTTCTAATAGACATTTATGATTTACTTAGTTCTTAGTTGCCTTAATTGTGTCATTATATGAGGTGGCAAAAAAGGAAAAGAAAATATACCTACAATTTGAATTTTAATGATGAATGGGAAGAGAAATAGTTGTTCATTAATTTTAAGAACAAATTTATTTGTTTGATTTATGGTTCAACTGTTTTTCTGTTGGGAAAATAAGAGCAACATAGAACGACATTTCGCAGCAGTGCACAGAAAATATGATAGTAACTGCTGTCTAAGAAAATGTGAAGGAATTGAAAAAGACATTCATTGCTCAGCAATCAATTGTTTTCTAAGTCTGCAAATAAAATGTAGGTTGCTATGATTGCACATTTAAGGTTGCACGTATGCTTACAGTTCACAAAAATTCCTTTGAAGATAGCAACGTAATTAAAGAAGCAATGCTAGCTAAATTGAAGATTTTATTATTTCAAAAAGCTAAAAGTGAGAATGAAATTGTCATCTATCCAAGATGTTCAGTTACTTAGAAATTGCATCACTCATAGAATAGAAACTATATCTGAAGATATGAGCGGACAGATTTAAAGAAAAAAAAAATGTTTTTAAAATGCATTTTCTTAAATTTACAGTGTGGTGAATCAACAGATATCTGCAGTGTAGCTCAAATAAATATTTTTAAAAGGATGTATCTTTAAGATTCCTTAGTGAAGGAAGGTATACTAATAGCTATGCCGTTAAAAGCCAGTACACTTGGAATGGACAAATATCGATACCAAAGTATAAAAATCATATAAGTAAAATTATTCTTCTACTCCAAAAACTTGTTTCCATAACAAGACAGGAAATCTCCCATTACTGGTTCTGTTTTTGGTTTCATCACATTATTTAAGAATGCTGCTGACTTTCCAGTTCTTTTTAATTATGGCTGCATTATCATCAGCAGGCATTATGTATAAAAGTTTTATGTTATGAAATGCGATGAAAGTTGTTCTAAAAATTGTAAATTCTATTTGGATCAGCCCACTTCAAAGTAAATTGTTCAAAGTGCTGACTGATGAACTTTATGCTGACTAGAGAACCTCAATGCTATATTCTGAAATTAGATTGTTTAGCAAGGGAAAGTCCTACAATGGTTTTTAGGACTTTTTTCGTAAATCAAACACTTATTAGTATCCAGAAATTATTGAAGAGCATAGTGATA
The DNA here is from genome assembly GCA_000611955.2 of Stegodyphus mimosarum. Taxonomy (NCBI): domain Eukaryota; kingdom Metazoa; phylum Arthropoda; class Arachnida; order Araneae; family Eresidae; genus Stegodyphus; species Stegodyphus mimosarum. The sequence continues at coordinate 191,847 of KK115595.1, forward strand.
ATAGCTGGTTATCTGATTTAGCCATTTTTACAGACATAGCAACCAAAATGAATAAACTAGATTTTAAACTTTTGACAAGAAATGACATTATTGAGTAAACAGAAAGTATAAATGCAATTAAATTTAAATTTAAATAATTTTGAATAATAACGAATAACTTTTGTAACCTTTGCAACTTTTGCCACTTTACAAATTTGGAGTACTACATCAAGAAATATAAGAAATTAGATTCAATGATTTTCATAAAATTCAGCCCATTGCTTCATGTATTTCAAAGTCATTTACTGACGCTAATATTTCCAAAATATAATAACTGCAAATGCTTTAAATAAAAGTTCTAGTGATCTAGAAATGGAAATAATTAACTTTTAGTCTGATATACAATTGAAAACAAAATATCACAAACAGAATTTTGAATATTTATAAATGGGGAAAAAATTGAAAAGAAACTTTTCAAATGTTAAACTGCTTTGGATCCACTTACCACTGTGAAAATGGTTTCTCAACAATGAACTTGTTACAATCAAAGTTCCAATCAAGGATGACAAATGAACATATGAATAACTGCATGAATTAAGCCATATCATCAATGTGCTAGATAACAGTAAACTCCCGTGAGATGTGCAATGGCAGGTTTCATATTAAAATATGCTTTTTCTGAATTTAATATGCTGCTTACTGAATATTTCATAAGGAATAATATAAATTGTGAGGCCCAGTGGCTAGCATGTCGCGCAGCAGCACCACAGGTCTAGGGTTCAATCCTCAAGCTGGACAAGGTTGATTCAGCCTTTCATCCCTTGAGCGGTCGATAAAATGAGTACCAGTGAATCACACTTGTCCAGGCAAAGATGCACAAGCACCCCGGAGCCCATGGTCTAGAAAGCAGATCAGGGCAGTGCCAACCATGGCTGTCTATGGGCTGTTTGTGCTGCTGAGTTTAGTTTAATTAGTAATATAAATTGCACTTTACTTAATTAAATTTTAAATTGGCTTGCATCAAGTTGAAGGTTGGGCATTATTGATATAGACTATATTTATAAATTATGAATGTCATTTAGCTTCTTGGAAATGATTAGTTAAAAACTGTTATAATTTGGATGCTTATAAAAGGTTAATTCCCTAGGAAAATGTGTTAAAACTATGGAAGTGAAATTTCTTAGAAATGTATTTCAATTATAAAAATGTAATTGAATCATAAAAAATAAAAAAATATATAAGAACAAAATAAAATAAAGGGTATAATGGCAAAATAAAATTAATATATATATATAGAAAGAGAGAGATTAATAAGGAAAACTGTCTTACAGGAATAGAATGAAAATTATAAACTGAAATGTGAGTGAAGTAAAAATATTTGAGCATTTTTAAAATTCATGAGTAATGGAAAAAGCTTGTGCAAAAAGTAAAAATCAAATAAATATTAATGAAAAAGACAAGGAAAAAAAAAAAAACCACAATTATTGTAATTGAAAAGAAACATTGATTTATCAAGGGAAACAAACCTGCTTCCGTTCAACAATAATTAATAAGAAATATGCAACAATAATTAATAAAAAGATCAACAATAATTAATAAAAAGGATGATGTTTCATCTCCTCTCTATCCAAGAATCGCAAGCTTAAAAAATTATGTAAGTAAAGTAATTCAATCATTAGGCATATGGCCAAACAGAACTAAACCACCAAGAGTAAATCAAGAAATATCAAGTTTATAATTTAATTATTAAACAAATGGTCAGTTGCCAAAATTGCTGAAAAATTTTACTAAAAAATTAAAGTTCTGGATTTTCCTTGTTAACAGTAAAAATAAAACAAGGAATTTTCTTGTTAAAAACACTTGACAATCAGTCATTCTTGCAAAAATATATAGAAGACATTCCCTGACAAAATCGCTTCTTCAATGGTAAAAATTATGTATTAAACAACTAAAGGTAGCAAAAATATTGCAAAAGTAAAATAAATTATTGATTATTTGTAGAGTTAAAAAAAATTCAATTTTTTTGGCCTATTTAAAATATTGCTAGAATTTTCCTTGTGACACATGTATTTTACTTTTGCCATTTTATTATTTTTATTTTTGCTACCTTTAGTTGTGTAATACTGAATTCTTACCATTGAAGAAGTGATTTTGTCATGAAATGTCTTCTATATATATTTTTGCAAGAATGACCGATTGTTAAATGTTTTTAATAAGAAAATTCCTTGTTTTATTTTTATTGTTAACAAGAAAGTTCCGTAATTTAAAATTTTTTAGCAATTTTGACTTTTCTAGCTCCAATTGACCATTTGCATAATAATTAAATTACTAAACTTCGTATTTCTTGTTTTTATTTTTGGCGTTGTTCTGTTTGGGCATATGCCTAATAATTGAATTATTTTACTTACATAATTATTTTGACTTATGATTCTTACAAACAGAGGAGACGAAATAATATCGCTTTTATTAATTGTTAGTTGAAAAGAAGCAGGTTTGTTCCTTTGATAAATTGGTCTCTTTCCATTCAATTGCAATAATTGAATTTTTTGGCCTTTTTTATTAATTTATTTTATCTTATTTTTACTTTTTTCACAAGTTTTTTCCATTGTTAATGAATTAAAAAAAAATTCAAATATTTTTACTTCACTCACAAGTTAACAATTTTCTTCACTCACATTTGAGTTTATAATTTTTATTCGATTCCTGGGAGATAATTTTCCTTATTGATAAATGTTGATTTCTAACTATGCAGCTTCATTGCAAGTTTTAGACTATTCTGACACTTAATTTCTTACCTTTTAATTATATAGATATATATAAAGTTAACTTGAAAGGGAAGTAAATATCTTTGTAATATAAAATTTAAAAATTTTAATTTTTACTGCATATTTTCTTTTTTCTCTTCCTCCCCCCTTTTTTTTTAAATGGGAATGAAAATATACTGCAATTGATTATGAATACATGTCAAAGGTGAATGTGTTTTACAAAAGCTAAGGATCATAAAAAAAAAGTGATAAAATTTATAGCTGAAAAGTTAACTATTGCCATGTAATTGGTTTTAAAAACATGAAAGTGTTATGGTACATTAATAAGGACTTTTTATTAATAGATGAAAACTAAGATTATCATACTAATGGCAAAGATTAAAAGGTTGTATAGCACATTTATTGAAATACATATAAAATTTGATTTAACTATGTCATTTAATTAACCCTGTGAATGGCAGGACTTTTTGGATTTGCTTTTGAAAATCTGTATTTAAACAGTTTATATTGGCTAGATTTTTGTAATTACTTATTTTAGTCTGTGTTTTCACAAACTTTCATTAATTAATATGATACTTAGATTATTAAAGAAAGGAAGAAAGCAAAATATTTGAAATTATAATCTAAAATATTCAAGTGACGAAAAATCTCAAGACCTCTTAAAGGCAGTCATACCAATCGGGATTGCTAAAAACTCTGATGAAGTTCATACTGTTCTACAGCTTAGAAAATTAAATTATAATTTCCAAATATTCTAATACTAATGTATGCATTTATACTGACAGTCACTTATGATCATGACCAAGTGATATGCAAAAATATGGTATGCATGATTTGATTGGTATTTTTTAGAATTTGTGGATTACAAGAAATTTTTAAACACTTAAGCATATCTTTTTGAAATTATTTTTATTGTCAATAGCCTTATTTTATGAACTTAGGTGAAATAAATATTAACCACTCTTTCAATAACTCAATATTTTTTTTTCTTTCTTTATACTTTAAAAAGAGGATAAATGTAACTTATTTAACTTTTTGAAATCAGTAACACTGATTTATTTTCAGTTGATTTCTGGTTGTCGAGAACCTGATACCAGAATTCGTACAGCATTAGGTGAATGCCTGGGAGAGCTTGGAGCAATTGATCCAGGAAGGTACGTAATTTTACAAAGCATTTTTCCCTATTTTCATTACATTTTTTTATAAGCATTTTTCTTCTTGATCCAGTCATTCTCTCAAACAGCAAGTAAATTAGTCAAAACAGCAAGTAAATTAGTTTTATGTTTTAAAAATATGCAGAAAATAATTCACCATTAGAATTTAAACTAATAACTTTTTAAATGAAAATTATAAAAGGCTATTATTTTCTATGAATTAATGTTAAGAAAAAACTTTCTGTTTTGCTTCAGATACTACATTTTTAATTTTCAGTACTTTAAAACTTCTAATGCTTTGATACAAATAATAAATCATGGATCATTGGCTTTTTCTAAAAACTTTTACAGTAAATAAGTTGAATGGATAGAGCAAATTGTAGGGCTATGCCTAAAAGTTTAAATCAAAGTCTTTCAGTTCTTAGAAAAGTTGAAATAATGTGTTTATTAAACTCTTTAAATTAACAGAAGGCATAACGTATGCTACTGATAAACCTTTTGTATTTGTGGGTATTTAAAATATCTTATGATGAGGTTAAATTCAAATGTAGGTAACATAGTCTGAGACTACACACAAAATAAACTACTTAAGGTATCTCAAGAAATTAATGGCACATGTTTTACATAAGGTAGGAAAATGGCTAAAGCCAAAATAACTTTGGCAAAGTTGGTGATTGTACACAACTGCAAAGCAAGGCTACCAGAAATTCTCAATGCTGAACTTTGGTTTTGTAAATTACTCAAAACTAAAATTCTTCATTATAAACTAGGTAATCTCAAAATATCATTAGAACTCTTGCAAACTTTTCCATATTTCTGAACTAATGATACCTATACTAATATAAAAACACTTTGATGTAAAAAATTTTCTGGAATTTTTGTATGTATATGTAATATGTTTATTGAAATTTTCCAAAGTGTAACCTGTTTATGTAAATTTTCTAAATTGTAAAAATTGAATTTTTGAAATAAATGGCAGCTTGGGGCTGGTCCCTCTTGGGATAGCCAGTAGTAAGTAACCCCACATCATGGACAGTCAACTGATATGCCTAAGTGGTGGTACGATTGTGTATGTTGTGGTTCCTTGCTCTGCCAGAAATTCTAAAACATATAAACCCTTGGATTAAATACATAACAACTAATTTGCATTCTCTTGAGGACTATAGAAAGAAGTTAAAGTTCAAATTATAATAACTAGTTATACATTTGCTTTATCATTTTACATTATCTTATGCTTTCTACTTATTTTTAATCGCTTGTGAATTATTTCTGATATGATATACATAATCCCTGACACAATCTGTAACATCCCGCTTTGCGTATAGTTTAGTTATTATTTTATATCCCTTGCCATTCTGCTAACACAGCTACCTAACACAACTTGTAGCGTATCTCTTTGCATTTATTTTGGTTACAGTTGTTTTATGCAATTAATCATTCTGCTTTCAGCTTCTTTTTAGTATGCTTATAAATTTTTTTAGACTTAATGTAATCTTTTTCTGAGTAATATATATTGGAAATATTTTTAAGTCTTGTATAATCTATAGGAGTCTATAAAATGATTAATAATTCTATAGCATGATCTCTGGAATTCTATAGATAATTAAAAACTTTTTCTGCCAAAAAACTAACTGAAAAACTATTTATCTCTTGAAACATTTTAATAAGTATTCTGTATTCATGGTATGCTTTGTGCAATTAGAGGTATACATATTTTTAAGCATATATTTTTATGCTGTATGTTTATATTTGTAATTTCATGCATTTTTGTTAGGCCTCTTCTAGTTTATGTAAACTTTATTTTAATATATTATGTTTTTTAGGCTTGATATGAAAAGTGCTAGCTCCAAAGAAACAGTTAATTTTTATGATAGTATTGACAATGAAGATTTTGCTTTTGCGTTAATACAAGAATTAGTGCATTCATTTCTGGCTGCTGATGACTGTGGCATTCAGGTAATTAGAGAAAGCCATCATTCTCCATATTGCTCACAGAATTTTCTGTATTACTAACATATTTCTTTCTTCTAGCTTTTCAGACATGTGAGTAGAAATGTCTAATTTATTCATAGAGTTTTTAACTTCTTTCCTGAATTCAAAGAAGGATTTCTTCAGAAATAGAAAGTCTTCAAATTTAAGCTGTGTCTTCACAAAGACAACCCTTTGTTTGTCAAGGCAAAGCTTTCATGAAGATCAGGATTTGATCTGAATAAGACATCATTACTTGGCTGGAACTTGATAATCTTAGCCAACATTATACAATATGTATTTTATTTTGATTTCTTGATTAATTTAAGGTGCAGGGATGAAATAAATTCATGACACCTGTATGGATGTTGGCTGATTTTATGAATTTTATATGTGTATTGTGATAATATATTAATTCTTTTGTAGCTATTTTATATGCATTACAATATCTAAATTTCTTGAACTTTTCAAAGTAACATATCCTCTTGGTTTTCAGGTTGTAAAATTAGTAAAAAAATTAAGATATGTGAGTAAATACAGTATACAATAGGGTTGGCAAAAAACTTTGTCCTATAACATATCAAAACTGCCAAATATGTAATTGAAATCCTGAGAATATTCAATAAGTAGGTTTGGTAATAATGTAGTAATTGACATTCGCAAAATACAGAATTACAGAAAGATTTAAAAATATTTATTGTTAAATAATTTCTGTTGACAAGAAAGACGTGTTCTTACATCATCAATTCATTTTCCAATATGAAATTGTTCATGGATGCACAAATGTTTATACAGTACAAAGTCCAAGATCCAGACTCGTTGAGACTTCAGCGATTCTGATTTTGGGATTTTTCCGGATATTAGATCATCAATTTAAATGTAATAAGATGGCATGCAGAGATTATACAATTAAAAGTATAAAATCATGATTTATGAAATAAACGAACATTTATGATCTAAAGAGTATCCAAATTTACAAATGGAAGCTTAATATTTGTTTGTTTACCTTGCTAAACATTTCTTTCAGTGTAAGTTGTTTCATTTTTCGTGCTAATACTTTCTCTTTAATTCTATAAACAGACATAATCTCTTGCTCAGCTACAGAATTTTCAGCTAAAATTTTTAATTGCCTTATGAAAAATGCGATTTTTAAATTTGGTTAGCCAACCTGTCGAATATGGGCACTCAGTTTTTAAGTTAATTTCTTCATAAAATATTTTGGCTTCAGCCATTACCACTGGACCTGTCAGTGGTACGCTGTCGTATCTGACCTGTTCAATCATCACTTTGTCATGATTGTCACTTCTAGCATAACGAATAATTTTTTTGTTATTCACTGCGAGTGGGATGTCGAAATCCACACAAAAAAAAAAAAAAAAAGAATTCTTTTTTCTTCTTCATACATAGTTGACATTCCAATGCCATACTCCTTGGATAATTTTGAGATGGATATGCGTTTATGCATTTTTTTGCAGTAATTTCACTTTTTGTTTAATGGACATCGAAACATGCTTTCTCTTTGTAGATTCTTTTGCAACTCCAGAATTAGAAACTCTTTTTGACATAATCGAAAAGGAGCAGCACAGTCTGGCACATTAACTGAAATTCCTTAGAACCAGTGAAGATAATTTTAGCCTATCTTAGTAACATCCGCTATACCTTATTGGCTATGTATCATAAGATTGGCAACGAAAGACAAGTTGTTCCACTAAATTTTGTCTTGCTTCTATTGCATACTGAATTAAGCCTGAATTTGTATTAGTTATCTATCTAATATGTCTATTTCTTGCACGGGCTTAAGGCAAATCTGAGTTCTGAATAAATAAATTCCCACATATACTTAAGGCTTATCGATGGTTGGTAGTAGATATCGCCTGAGCGGACTTTGCGGGTTCTAAATTCAGCTACAAAGCACTTCCAAGTTCTAAATTCTTGCCGCCCCTAAACTTTAGATCCAAGTGGTTTCCCTGAATTATAAAAATTCTGTCATCACTAAATTTTGTCGCTCGGTGCTTCTCCAAATTCCAAAAATTTTATCTTTCCTAAATTCTGCCGCACAGTGCGGTCATACGAGCTCTGACTTCGGTTCTGGGTTTATGTGAATAGCATATCAGTTATTCTTAACTCAAATAACACTAAATGTAATCTTTTGGCCTATGACTTTCATTAACAACATCTATTTTTGGCATATATGGAAAAAAAATTTGTTAATTTTTCCTCGTCAGCATTTCTTAGTGCATTTAACTTAAATCTGTAATCATCGCCAAGCTAAACGTAATGTCAGTATAAAAGATTCCCATACTCTTGTTATTCAATTATTAATATTTAAAAAAAAAACTGAAAGGTTTCAAATTTTAAATTACGCCCAAAGGGCATTTTTGTTTATTATCATTGTGTTTGTTACCTGTATTTATTAAATATAATGTTCTTTGCAATTAAACCATAAAATTCAGTTCAACAGCAATATCCAGGGTTCGTACGGTCCTTAAGAGTCCTTAAAAGTCCTTGGGTTTTTTGGAATCGATTTTTGGTCCTTAAAAGTCCTTAATTTCGGCCAAAATCGGCAGGAGGTTCTTAATTTCAATCATCTGAAATTTTTGTCTGTTTTTACGACTGCCATTTTGAATGTGAATTAGCATTTTGGAGGAATATTTTTGGCGATTAACTGACAAATATGGTTATCTTTTGAATGGGTGAATGAGTTTATGGGTTATAATTTGTTCCTATTTCGTTTCGAAATTATTTTTTTTTTCTAATGAAGAGCTCTTAAAGAACTTATGGCTTTTGGGGATGCGAATTCTTCTATTGAACGGTTCTAAATTTGGCGACTTATGAACATTTGGGCGGTTTTAAAATCAGATTTTACAGAAATTTTTAATTTCGAGATCTGGGAATTTTTTGAAGATTAAAACTTTGCAACATTGATAAATGTCATTAAAATATGGTAATATATTGAAATTATACTTAAAAATAACATTAAAGTAAAACATTTTCATTTTTCGCTGTCATGTTATGAAGTTAATTTTGGCAATATTTTGAATCTGAAAAATAAACAAGGTACAATGCTTGTTTATTAGGTTACAAGGTACAATACTGTGCTAAGTACAGTTTGCGAAACAGCAAAAGCAAACTAGGCTGTGTAAGTAATTAAAAATGTCGTCTTTGTAATTTTTTCATGGTAAGGGTCTGTCCATGTTTTTGTGTCAGAATATTCAGAATTCTCAGGCTATACGTTAGTTTTTTCTATAAAATTAATTTTAGTTAATTTTATTAATTACGCCCGCCCCCTCTGATTTTTTTGCCAAAATATTTCTGGTTTTTAGCTGCTACAGAATTGGTAAGAGTAATGTTTCTTTAGGATTTTAGATATTGCAGCTTGGAAAGTTTAGAAGGATTTGAAGGCAAGACTCACGACTGCAGAAAAATGTGACAAAATGAAAAATGTCTCCATGATATTAACACGCAATTTATGTATTTTACAGGAAGTTTGAGATGAATTTCTTACTTTTTGGAGAACATCTGCAAGAACAATACAAGCATAATATTTGAATGTTTTACTTCTGATACTAGAATCTTTTTCTTAACATGTTTATCTTTCCTTTATTTTCGCTACTTTTTACTAGACACAAGCATAGAAAATATTAAAAACGCTTCTGATCTTGCCACATGGACAGTCATTATAGAAAGGAATTTTTTATTGATAAAGAAATTGAAAACTGACAATTTAAATGATTCATCTAATATGTCTTAATGCATCATACACAGGACTGTTGCTAGGTATTTTCCCACCTGATGCAATCTCTGTGGATACTAAATTCTCTTTCTAGTATCTGCTCTAAATTTTAAAAGTTTGCTATTTCTAGATCTTGAAGTTTTTTTATCTAAAAGTTTTGCTGCTCAGTGTAAATCTGCTAGCTCTGTAAACTGTCCCTTACCATATACAGGGTGTGTCTAAAGTCCCGGACCCATTTTGATGTTTAATAACTCATAAAATAATGAAGATATAAACAAACTTATAACATTTATTGATGGAATAACTTATATATTTTCCTTTTCAGGTTTGAATATCCTTACTTTTGTAAATATCGTCTGCGCGTATAGTTAATTTCAGATAATTTCATTTTCCAGTCTAAATATCTGTACTTTTCTAAATATCGTCTGCTTATTAATTGCATTTTTCTCTTTTATTTTATTTATTTTTTTTTGTTGTTGTTGTTCCCCGACGAAGTATCCTTTCATCTTTCTGGCATTGTTTATCGCCATAATGTGAGCATATGGGAATCTGAAAACCCCCATGAATACCGTGAGGCACAAAGGGATTCTCCAAAGATTAATGTGTGGTGTGGACTAATGCGCGACCGAGTCAATGGGCTAATATTACCACAACTAGAAGAGCTTCAGCCACATGTCTTTTTGCAATAAGATGGTGCATCACCTCATTGGGGTACCATCGTTCGTAGTTCTTTGAATGACCATTTTACAGGAAGATGGATTGGGCGAGGAGGTTCAATTCCTTGGCCACCCAGATCACCCAGATAACGCCGCTGGACTTCTTCCTTTGGGGATTTGTAAAGGATAATGTTTACAGGAGGAGAGTGTGGAGCATTGATGACTTAAAAGCCAGAGTTACAACCGCAATAGCCTCCGTGGATACCGACATGCTTGCCGGTACCTGGTGTGAAACTGAATATCGACTTGATAGTCGCCTTGCGACGAAGGGGGTACACGTGGAAGTTCATTGACAAGGGTCATGAAACTTTTTGAGTCTATCTAACCATTTATGTTATTAATTTTAATCTATCTTTATTATTTTATTAGTTATTTAACATCAAAATGGGTCCAGGACTTTATAAACACCCTGTATATTTAATATTTTTTCTGAATGTTCATATTACTAAAGAAATACAATTAGCAGCTTTTTCTCATTTAGATTTTTTAGAATAACAAAAATCTTTAATTAATCCAAAAATTCTAAGAAGAAAAGGAAACGTGTTGAAGGAAGAAACTGAGTGCATAAAGAGAAAGAAAATTATTCTTCAAAGATATGTATAGTAATATGTAAATACCCAGTTGTTTATAATTTCAGCCTTTACTGTAATTTCTCATTTCTGTTTCCTCGCCAGAATGCGAATCACTTAGAAATTTTTTAAACTTTTTGGAGTGCGTTAAAGAAAGGGTGTGTGTGTGACTTCCGCATTAGTTCCTGCCAGCTCTGATTATTTGCAATTATTCGTCTTTGCATTATTGCTGCCGACATTTGAATTTGTTAGGACGATAAAGTGACTGAGCCAGCTTAAGTTAAAATTAAGTTGTATAGTCTTTCACCACTAGTCCACATGTTTAGTTTGAATTTAACTCTTCTTGTTTAATTACATTATACAAGCTGTAATTGGTTTTCTTAGTTAAGAACATGCATTTATGTTCTCAGTAATTTTTCAATATGCCAAATCTTTGTGTAAGTTACTTTCAGACATAGCGATAATTTGCTTCAAATCTGTTGGGGGCGGATAGAATTATTTTAAGTTTACCAGATCAAGTAAACCCTCATAGATAATTGTGGAGACGTTGACAAGTTAAAAGGTAAAGCACGCAGAAACTGGTGAGAACATTGGTTTGGGTGTGGAGACAAATGTCTAATTGTTTCAAAAGATGCTTCAAGAGAAGGAAATCGATATAAATTAGCCAAAATGTCTGGGAAGGCTTCAAATTAAAAAGACGCATAAATATTTTGTTGAGTGTTGTTGCTAGCTTATAATGTGTAATTATCCTAATATCGTTTAAGAATTGTCAGTTTAATAAGGCTTTTTAGCAAATATTATTAAAAAATAAATCAAATTTAATAGTGGCCATGTAAATTCGTAATGACTAAAGTTATCTAACTACCTAATTTAATTATTTATAACTAGCTGCTTACCCTTAAAAATTAAAGCGAATTATTGCCTTTCATTAATTCTTACCGTGGTCAGAAGGTAAAACACAAAAATGTAAAATTTCATCTAAAACTTATTCTTTGCATCTAGTGAGACTTAAATAATATTTAATATTATTTAAATATTTAATGCTACTTGATAAATTTCATAAAGTTTATTTTATTCTCAAACTTATTAATAATTAGGTTCATTAATATGTTTAATAATAATGCTTCCTACTTACGCATCTATTTTATTTTTAGGATGGTATTTTTAGGAAAGTGAAGTTGCTCATAGGTCCTTAATTTTTTTCATTTATGGTCCTTAAAAGTCCTTAAAAGTTCTTAATTTATGTGTGTAGAAATGCGTACGAACCCTGAATATCGTAAAATCATTTTTAAATGAGTATGTCTTTAGAATTTCCTATACACAGTTCTGTACGCTGGAGATAAAAAGGTCTTTTTTTTACCCCCGTAGAGTGTTGCCATTGCTCGCTTTTAAATCGTTTGAGTTTGTTCATCAAAAATTCGTTAAAGTTTTACAAAATAGGAAATTGATAATAAAACAAATTCCAAATTTCGGCTTCCAGAAGCACATATTCGGGTGGAAATATATGTTATCCAAAACTGGATGACTCTGAGTACTGTTGCTTTATCATATTTGGAGAAATATACATACATTTATGCAGATTCTTCATTATTTAATTTCTTTAAATATAATACAGAGCTGAAATATTTGGTGGCAACAGTTTGAAAAGTGATGCAATGCTTTTAGTGATTGGATGCAAAATCACAAAACGAAAACAATAGTCTTTCAGGGACAAAGCCCGTTCAGACTAAAAGAAAGTTTAGACATCACTGCATGAGTCATTACTCAAGTTGTCATGTATTGATAAACATGCGGTGAGGAAAGCAAAATATAGCAAATAATGATTCGGCAGGTCACTGTCAGGGATATAAAACACTAGTAGGTGTGACAGTATTCCTATGTAGAATGTTTGGGTTTGAGATGTATGCCAAGCAGATATGCAGCTAACGAGCCAAATTATTAATCTCACAAATTTATGCTTAAATGACTTATTTCTTCAATAACGAGGTATTTAATTTAGTACCTAAGTGAAATTAAGAATTGAAACCCTCCACGTGTTTATTATGGAAGGAAGAATGAAATGAAATGCGTGTGCATAACGCATATAAAAAAAAAGTTTATGGCTTTGAGGTCTGGATTTTAGATCATTTCGGATATTGGACGTCCAAATCTCGGACAAATGTAATAATAACTGTACAATCATATTTTCTGATGAAACTGATTAATTTCAGTTATTAAGGTACATTTTGAATTTTCTTGAATTATAAAAGACTAATTTTTGTAAGTGAAAGAAGAACGAATAATATGCAAATTTTCTGTTGTTGAAATATTGTTATAAGGTTGCTGTTAGATATTGCTGCATCTGTTCTTTAATTGCTTCAATATGAAACAGTTATTTCACCAGAATTGTCATAATCAGCATTAGTATGTACTCTTTTCATTTTTTCGTTAATAAACTTGTTGATGTCTTTCAAATTTTGATTCGTGACCATCATTGCCTTACTTGAGTAAAATTGTTTAAAATTTAGTGTTCTGTAATCTACTGACTACAATTTGACTTCAGTCCTAAGCTCGATATCGAGACATCTAGTATTTGGAATGATCTAAAATCAGGACCTCTGGATCATCCCCATTTTTGTAGAGTTTTTTTTTTATACAATCACACAATATCACACATTATACAATCACATTTGATATTTTTTCATAATAAAGCATGTGGCGAGTCTAAAGTTTTAATTTACACTGATGTCAACACTTGATGATGATTACAGACTTCACTTAATTGCAAAATATTGAGTATATTGACGAGGAGAAATTTAATGAAAATTTATTTCTGTATGCAAAAAATATATATTGTAAAGGATACTCATTTAGCCTAAAGATTACATTTAGTATTGTTTGAATTCAAAATAACGGATTTGTTATTTGTTGTTAACTGGTGTGCCCAGGTCATGTATCAAAGCTGACGGAGCTGCACCAGTTGTTAGAATTTAGGAGAGGCAAATTTTTAGAATTTAGATCAGCACTGAACAACAAAATTAAGGGATGGCAAAACCTTTAGAATTTAGGAGAGGCAAATTTTTAGAATTTAGATCAGCACTGAACAACAAAATTAAGGGATGGCAAAACCTTTAGAATTTAGGAGAAGCACTGGGTCACAAAATTTAGGAATGGCAAAATTTTTAGAATTTAGGGAAGGAAAATAAGTAAACTAATATATTTCAGATTTAACTTCATCAGCGTGTGATAGAAGCAAGACGAAATTTAAGTCAAACAGCATGTCTTTAGTCACCAATCTCATCGTCAATAATGTATAGTGGACACTAGCTGAAATTTATGAGCATAGCCACGAATTTGAGAGTTTTCATATATCACAAAGAAAAAATAAAATTTTCCAATTACTGGAATTTGTGAAGAAATATAGAGAAGCAGTTATAAATAAAGATGATATAACACTAGATTTTCAGTGCAATGACAATGCCTCATTCATCTGTCAACTAATAGACAGCAAAATCTGTAATATGATTCTAAATCTAGTAAATATCACTTTGGTTGTGAAGAAAGTTATAGAGAAGTTGTTGAGAATTAAAAAATTTTGATGGATAATTCAGTGGAAATTTTCAATAGGCTATTACATCATTCGAACAATGAAACTTTGTAACTGAACATGAAATTAGGTCTGTCTTTAGAATTAAAGAGCACGTATTAGCACAAGAAAACAAAGAAAATTTAAATTACATTGAAAGAAATGTTTAATAAAGCAATCGAATAAAAAATGAATTTTTTTGTAAATTTTGGATTTCTTATGGTCATAAATGCTTCATTCATTATTTTATAACTAATTCATATTTTTAATTTTATAATTTCTATTTTTTCATCTCTCTAGATTTAAACTGATGAATCCCAGACCCCGAATTTATGAGGTTCCGATGAGTCTGGATCTCAGATTTTTTACTGTATTGTGTTAGCAAAAAGAAATTCTAATTTTTTAGATTTCAAGTTTAAAGGAATCGTGCATTTAAAGAAAATCCAAACAGTGTTTTTTTACATGAAACATTGAATCAGAATTTATGTTCTTCTTGAACATTGTTGTTTGAATCATTTATATTTTTTCTGTTTGACTAGTATTGCGCTTGAAGACATTTTATATTGAAACACTAAGGGTTTTTGTATTTATTTGTTATAAATAATAATTTCTTTATTTCAGAAAAATTTGCTTTTGTATTTATACTATCTCAATTTCGTGGGCATGTTAGATAAATGAAAGTCCTGATCTCATACAAGATCCCTCATTTCATTGGTAATAGAGAAATAACCTTCAGAAAACCTAGCTTAAGTTTCTTTCTTCCCATCTTTGCACACATTACCTGCCAAATTGTTTGCTGTATTGAAATGCAGTGCTTTTTTAAGTTTGAATTACACATACTAGCAATGAAATCTACCATTCAACAATTTTGCTAAGCTTTCTCATATACCATTACAACAATTACATTCTTCTGGATCCCATCATAATTAAATAATCTTTAAACAACTATTTCTCGATTGGAAAAGAGACATTTCTTCAACCTTTAACACTCCAGATTGGCACATTGCTAATGCCTTTTCAAAATGTTCTTTCTCTTTGAAGTGCTGCATGATATAGTGTGAGCAGTCCCGTATTTTCCGCTAAGTCTGTCTGTCTTCAATATCCCTGATGAAATCCACATTCATCAAGCAAATTCGAGAGGGTTTAGTTTCATGTCTATTATTGTAATGTATATACTTTACTTGCATAAAACTAATGATTAAGTCAACAAGGAAACCAAAAATTTTGCTCCTGCTTAAAAAAGTGTGCTTAGAATCTGAAAAATGCAAAGAATTTCCATAGAAAACAGACAAATGGCTCAAAATTAATTAAAAACTAGTTAGAACATTCCCAATTACTTGTTACTTTTCTTAAGTTAATTCTTTGACTAACTCATATTTTCAGAAAGATCTATGAAACTATGAAGACTTGCTTTTAGAAAACTTCCACTTATAAGCTGTTGACATCAACCTAACCCTCTGGCTGCTTATCTCGTGATTTCCACAGGCAACTCAAATGTAGCAAAATTTGATCATCCCACAATTTTTACGAGCATGTTTTTTCTTCCTTTATTGAGGAATGCATCCTTCCTTTTAACCGTTTAACCAGCGAAATAAATTATGTACAGTATTAGACATTTAATTTTCATTTTGACTAACAGATGTCGTTAGTCATCCACTAAATTGTGGCATTTGAAGATACTTGGTATTTACCGCTCTAATTTCACTATGTTTGCTGCCCATTTCTAATCAGAAATGGCTGCTAGAAAACGTTCAGTGATTGATGAAAGAAAGATGCAAATGAAAAAAAAATTGGCACAAAAACATGAATCTGGTGCAAAGACTGTAAAGTTAGACTTTTCCTTGAATCCTGTTTTGAACTCTATCATACTAACCTACATTTCTAAGGTATTTTTTCCTCAGTGCGTTATATTGTCTTAAGTTTTATACATTTTACTTTTTTATATTGTGTAATAAATGGAAATTAACTATAATTAAATTGAAATTATTATTATTATGTGATAACATCTGAAATTTTGTTTTCCGACAGCTTACTTTCTCATGATAAAAATCTATATAAAAAATCTTTCCTAGAAAGCAAAAAATGCGTATTTCAATTCTCCAATATATATGAAAGTTATGTTTTGGATTATAATACAAGGGGTTGGGACTTAATTAAAAAAAACTGACTTCCTGAATTGTGTTGTAAATTAGTTATATATAATTATTCAGAAATTGTAGTAGTATTTCTGTTTAAAAAAATGTAAAATGTTTTATATGTATTTATATATAAAAAGGTCCCCTTCCTTATGGTAAATTAAAGATTTTGTTTTTAGTTCTATACATTTTAATAGCTTTATGTTGTGTAAAATATTTTTAAAAGGATCTACAAATCAATTTCAATATCTAGTGCAATGCCACTCAGACGGTTTAGTGGTTAGGGGAGCCGACTGTGATGCCGAAGGGCCTTGGTATAAGTCCTGAAGAAGGCATGGATGTAAATTGTTTGTAACCTCATAGGAGGTAATGATGGCCATTTATTAGCTTCCTCTACAATAAAATGGCCACCACTTCTGGCCTTAGGAATGGCCAATGCTGAAAAAGGCAAGTGCCCGCCATTCAATTTAAAAAAAAAGATTTCAGATTTTAAATTATGTCCAAAGGGGCGATTTTTAAAAAATGCCCCTTTGTGTGGTACCTTTATTTATTCGTCCCCGTTTTGTGTGTTACCTTTATTTATTAAATATCATGTTCTTCGCACTTAAATCATAAAATTCAGTTCAACAGCAATATTGCAAAATAATTTTTAAATGAGTATATCTTTAGAATTTCTGATACACAGTTCCGCGCGCTGTAGATAAAAAGA
The DNA here is from genome assembly GCA_000611955.2 of Stegodyphus mimosarum. Classification (NCBI taxonomy): domain Eukaryota; kingdom Metazoa; phylum Arthropoda; class Arachnida; order Araneae; family Eresidae; genus Stegodyphus; species Stegodyphus mimosarum. Next base: position 209,140 of record KK115595.1, read on the forward strand.
TTTTTTTCCCCTCGTAGAATGTTGCCATTGCTCGCTTTTAAATCATTTGAGTTTGTTCATAAAAAAATCGTTAAAGTTTTACAAAATATAAAGTAGATAATAAAACAAATTCCAAATTCAGGCTTCCAGATGCGCATATTAGGTTGGAAACGTACATTATTCAAAATCGGATGTCTCTAGGTACCATTGTTTTATCACATTTGGAGAAATATACATACATTTATGCAGATTCTTCATTATTTAATTTAAGTATAATACAAAGTTACAATATTTTGTGGCAACAGTTTGAAAAGTGATTCAGACTTTTAATGTTTCTGACCCAAAATCACAAAATGAAAACAATAGTCGGGGCAAAGCCCCTAAATTGCAGCAGATTGTATTGAGGAATATATGCTGGATTGTATGTCAGCATGACAAAATACACTTGAAGTATATGAAATATTTTCTGCCAAACATTAAACCAAAACTAAAAATTAGCTTAAAATTGCTGCATACAGCCAGATTTTTACTTTTTTGCATTAAAATAGAAATTTCAAGCCAAATTTTCAGGAGTGTTGAGTTATTAAGAAATTTACATCATTCTAAGTAAGACATTTTTTATTTGAAATTTTGGGCTAAAATTAAAGACCAGAATTTACCAGAGTATAATGTGGCAAGCAGTTTTACAATAATATATGCAGTAACAGAAGATTTTAATACCCAGAACTATTTTTAAAAACCTCTAATTATTGGAATAATAAAACTTTCTTCTTGATTCAAATGATTTACACAAATGTTTTTTCTCATGCTTTTCATATTAGGGTAATTTAAAGTAATATTCCATTTAAACTGAGGCTATTGAATTTTAAATTACTCCTATTCAATTTTTTAAAGTAACCATGTTTGTCTATGACTATTTTGATAATATTAAATGAATGATAATACTAAGTGATGAGAAAATTATCCTTCAAAATATCAAAAGAATTTAACCAATTTAATACAAATGTGACTAAAAATATATAAATACTTACTTTCCCCACATTTTTAACTAGGAAATGTCATTAATAGTTGATTACCTGTAATTGTTACACACAAGTTCATTTATAAACTATACATATTCATAATATTTCTGGAAATTATTTGATCAATGTTTATACCTGTAATTATAGCACATGCATTATCTCAGCATTTGTTGGTGCTTCACTGATTCCATCATTATCATCTTCAGAAAATTTATGACATCTGCTCTGCATTCCATATAACATAGCTAAGTCAATTACAAGAACATTGAGATATTACATATATCTTGTGAGATGAATTTTCACTGTCAGAATATCTACTATCACCTTGCTAATTCACTTGCACTTACAACCATATCATCTGTGCTATAAAATACTTTTAACACTTATTTCATGTTGATTGTGTTATTTCACTGCTGTATAGTACCTTGATCACATAGCTGAATTATTGCTATAGTATTTGCTGGCAGATGCACAACTTCAATATGTTCAAGAGTAGCATTTATGTTATACACTGTGCAGTTATCAGTAAGAAGAATATCATTTGTTAGTTTATTCCACTTCTGAAACAATTCATGGAAAATCACTGATAATTATTGACATTATCCATACCTTTGAATTATACATATAGTCTGCTGGCAAACTCTTTACTCCTTTAAATTGAGGATTTTTCCTTTTTCTAATTATTAGTAGTTTTCTTTTTTAACCAAATATACTCACAAGCATAAAATAGTTACATGATCATTCAATATTTAACATCATTTTGAACTTATAGTTTTAAATAAATATATATATATATATATTAAGGCAATGCATGATAATATAGATCGCTTCCATTGAAAATATATGAGTTTTCAGGACAGCATTTCATAGACTAGGCCATTCATTTGACAACCATGTACTTGAAGCAGGTAAATCAGCAATTTTTTTCCATCATGCATATGTTTGTAAAAAATATTTTCTCTTTTCATTCATCAGCTTCACAAGTGACCTCCAGAGACGTACAGGTGTCCAGTGATTCTTAATTTTCAGCTTCCATAACAGTGCTATTTAACACCTGTTCAGGAACTCGACAGTTATTCAGTGATTCCATCCTAATGCAAAATGCCAGACCTGGACAACTCAGCTTACGAAGGTGATCTAGACCTCCAATCTTTGCTATCCTCCACTGAAATAGCTTTTGCGGATAAAGTTACCACAGTGTACAACGAGTGTGCAGCCATCGCGAACATAAAAAAGGGCAAGAAACATCTCTTGCCATTGGACTTGCAAAATCGGCTATTGGCCGCATTAGAAGCCTTCAAGGAACTTGCATACACAAGTCCTGAAGGAACAAATCCATCAACTACTGCAGACAGTACAACTAACACTGAAGTACCGACAGTAGCGCACGTTGCTACCAGCACTGACAACAGTACAACAGGACAGACTAGCAGCCCACAGGAGTCCATACCACACAGCCATCCAAGAACTAAAACGTACGCAGAGATCACACGTAGGCGCGCAAGACCAAGTCTGCTGATTCAACCTAAAAGGGAAACTACAGCGACCTCCCTGAGGGAACAGCTAAAAGAAAAGCTCCCTATCTCTAAACTACAAGTGCGCATTGATAAGATCGTTCCAACTCGCCAAGGCGGATACCAAGTCTTCTGCAACTCAGCCGATGACGTCGGGACGCTGGAGTCAGAACTGCAAAAGGCAGCCATACCTGCAGAAATTAAGAGACCACAGCGAAGACAACCACGATGTGCAGTGCACAATGTTCCAGTGCATACGCAGTCAAAGGACATCATCGATGAACTCAGTGCCATCACCAGTAGTCACTTTAAAGCGCTCTATCGTCTCAAGGAAAGACGAGGCGATAGAGTTAAGTGGATCATCGAATGCCAGCCAGCAAGCTTTGCGGCAGCAAACAAAGAAAGACATCTCTTCCTGGGATGGAATGCGCATTCCATATCAGAATACTACGGCATCACAAGATGCTACCGATGCCAGAGGCTGGGGCACACCCAGGCCAACTGCCAAAGTCAGAAACAATTCTGCGCGTATTGCGCAGGGGAGCACAGTGTGCGAGACTGCAGATCGGTGCACGCGGCATGCATTAACTGTGGAGACACCATCCACCGCTATGGAGCAAGACGCGATCACAAGCACCCAGCCTATCACAGAGACTGCCCAGAGTATAAGCTGGCAGTCCAGAAGTATCGCGACACGGTTGAATACTAATACAAACCCCAATGAACGTTGTCAGGATTCCTCTGCGAGCAACACAAGCTTGGAAATACCAAAGTGTATAGTAAACGAAGTTAAGCTGCGTGACACCAATCCGATAAGATGCCTGCAGATAAACCAGCAAAGGGCACGTGCAGCTGCAGCACATGCCACAGCCTTCGCACTGGAAAGCAAAACAGACGTAATTTTTCTCCAGGAACCATACACCAGAGAGGGTAAAGTGGTTGCGTTCCCTCTTAGATGGGGCTGGTTTCAGAAGGAAGACCCAGAATCCCCACCAAGAGCAGCCATCACCATCTGTAATCCGGCATGGACAGCAAGCATCATCTGCCTAGAGCGCGACCATGTAGCTGTTCTACTGGAAACGCATGACATGAAGCTAGTCCTAGCTTCCATTTATTCACCACCCAGAGAGATAGCCGACCCCACCACAGAATTCATGTCTAAAGTGCTCAGAGATTTTCGAAATGATGGGGTGGTATTCGCCGGAGACTTTAATGCCCACAATGTGTGCTGGGGCTATGCTGACACCGACGATAAAGGCAGACATCTGGAGGATTATATCTCAGCCAACAATCTAGTAATTCACAACTCAACTGATGCACCCCCTACATTTAATAGGATCTACGCCAAGGGCTGGCCGGATTTGACTATTTCAACCACTGGTGTCGCTCCTCTGGTACAGGAATGGGAGGTAGTAGAAGAGATAAGTGTGTCCGACCACAATTATATAAAATTCACCATAGCATGTGAGACGACTACTTCTATCATCCGACGCTACAACCTTCCCGGAAGAAAGGTAAAGCAATTCATCAGACGATGTAAGACTCACCTAGATAGAATACGTATCAGGGTAGTTACGGAGTCTACTCAGACGGAGCTAGAAGAACTCACTGAAAACGTCGTTAGAGCAATACAGAGTGCATGCGAGGAAACTCTTCCAGCGCGATCAACTAAAAGATTACAAACACTGAGCTGGTGGACCAATGAACTCAGAGTTCAACAGAAGAAATGCCGGGCCCTCCGACGTCGACTCAAACGAGAACGGCAGAGGAGCAATGGCACCGAGACGTCTTTTCTGACAACATTTCAAAGAGAAAGGGCACAATATAAAAGGATGATTCTTCAGGCAAAACTAAGTGCATGGAGGGCCTTCTGTACAGACACTACAGCCCCATATGGTATCCACCACAAGCTGGCCACCGGAAAAAGGTTCATGCCAACCAACTTCCATCTTCTATCAGCAACAGGAAATAACAACAACAGTCCCACTGTGCACACGTTAAATGGCATCCTGGATGCGGTCTTCCCGCAAGATAATGAGGATGAGGACTCAACAGAACAACACTCCTTGCGGAACACGGCTCTGGACACCCACCACCCAAATGATCAGCTATTCACCTCTCATGAGATCCAGCAAGTGCTGCGCCAACTACCTAGCAAAAAAGCGCCGGGTCCGGACGGTGTCAACTATAAGATCATTAAGGTGGTGATACACACCAATATTGAATTCTTCAGGACCCTTTTCAATAGTCTGTACGACACAGGCACTTTTCCAAGATGCTTTAAAGTAGGCCAAGCGGTCTTCTTTTTAAAGAAGAATAGAGACCCCACCAACCCGGACTCGTACAGGCCAATTTGCCTGTTGCCCGCGTTGGGAAAAGTCTACGAAAAGCTCTTAATGAACAGACTGCGGCATCATCTCCATCTTACGGATTACCTAAGCCCCTACCAGTTTGGGTTCAGAAAAGGAAAATCAGCAGTCCATGCGCTAGCAGAAGTGAAGAACGAAATACTTGCAAACAAGGGAAGCGGCAACCACACGGCATTCATCAGTTTAGACCTGAAAAGTGCCTTCGACACTTTGTGGTGGCCCGCCGTCCTAAACGCATTAGCGGATGCCAGATGCCCATCCAACCTTTACCGCACTATCCGACACTACCTATCAGACAGAATTACGATCATAGTGCACAATGGTGGTATTCTACAAAGGAGGCAAACCCGTGGATGCCCACAAGGCTCGTGCGCGGGCCCTCACTTGTGGAACATTACTTTCAACCGCATAATAGCAGAGCAGTGGCCATCACATACTAAAGTAATAGCCTACGCTGATGACGCGGCTTTTATTGTAAAAGGACGTACCAGAAGGGAGCTCCAAGCTAACTGCAACGAGACCTGCTCCATCTTCAACACCAGATGCAACACTTTTAAATTACGCATAGCAGAGAGCAAATCACAGATAGTGTTGTACCCCAAAAAAGGTGGTTCACTTGCGCGTCAACCGCGCATCACGCTAAATAATCAGCGGATCAAGATTGTGCCGCAGCTCAAATATTTGGGACTCATCTTCGATAACAAACTCAGCTGGATCCCTCATATAATGGATTTAAAAAAACGCACACTGGCTATCGCAAAGTACATGCGCCATATGCAAGGTTACAGATGGGGCCTTAACCCCCATATACATAAGATCCTGTACCAGACTGTAACAGAGAAAATAGTAACATATGGAGCGGCCGTATGGGCGCAGCCGATGCAAGGCAGAAAGATCCGGCACTTACTCAGCATTCAACGACAGTTCGCCCTTAATATAACGAGGGCATACCGCACAACGGCCACAAATGCGCTAAACGTTCTAGCAGGACTGGTTCCCTTACACATTAGCACGGAACAGGAAGCAGTTCTACAGCAGATCAAACAGCTCAATGTACCAGCGTCTTTTGAGGACACAACGTACTGGTCAAGCGACTATGAAGTACCAGCAATGATCCTGGACAAGCACCCGGCCGAACAGTGCATAGAAATAAACGTCACCATCAAAAAACAGTCTCTTGAGATCCATAAGCACAATACCTATGCTTACACCGACGGCTCAAAGATGGACGAAAATGTGGGATGCGCTTACATTGTCTACCAAGGCACAGAGGCACATACGCAGTGGAAGGGGCATCTGCATGGGAATAACAGCGTCTTCCAAGGGGAGGCAGTTGCCATACAGCGAGCATTAAATTATATCGTAAGCAATAACATCAAGCAAGCAACCATAATTTCAGACAGCATGTCTACCCTCCAAGCAATCCAGAATCCGGCGCACAGCTCGCAAATCGTTCAAGAAATCCAACGCAACTTAAGGCAACATTCACACCTTCTTACCCATCTGGCCTGGACGAAGGCACACGCAGGCAACAGAGGCAACGAGGCCGCCGATCTCCTTGCGAAAGACGCTGCCCTTAATAAAGAAGCAGAAGATCTCTCATTACCCTGGCCACACTCCGCCCTTAAAAGAATGCTGCGCCTGCAGGCCCTTTCAAAATGGCAAACGGAATGGGACTTTGGAGAAACTGGCAGAAGGGCATACTATCATCTTTCATACATTAATCCAATGAGACTCTACTCAAATCCTCATTTAGTCCGCTACATCTCCGCACACGGATCCTTTCCGGGGTATTTCGCCAGGCACGGAATAGCTGACACAGATCAGTGTAGCTGTGGCCACCTGGGTACTCCGGAACACTACGTAACCTCCTGCCCGCTCACCAACAGCCTACATATTCCAATCCCTACCACGAATACGCAGGCATTCTGCAAATATATGGTTAAGCAAAAACATCTCTGCCGCCAGCTAACAAAAATAATGGAGAAGCTAGCCAGCTTAGGCACAGACCTCTGTGCAGCAGAATAATCTGTGCATCTG
>KK115595.1:216481-294155 GCA_000611955.2 Stegodyphus mimosarum
CCATAGCGCTTAAGCCTATGTAAAGAAACACCTCTTTTTTTTTTTTAACACACTCTGCCATTAACCCATGTATAGCCATGTATCTATTGAATTTAAACTCAGTAAATGCTGGGCCCGGGTGGCCAAGTGGGAGTGCATTCCCGGGGTCATTTTTTTTTTTTTTAATTGGTCTGTTCGACTGCCCACCGGACGGTCTGGGAGTCAAGTACGAGACCACGTGTGGCCATACCATCAGGCCTGCTCTAGATAATGGTGGATGTGGTGCTGTACTGATTAACGGTTATGGTAAAGGGACAGTGCCCACGTCCACCGTCACTTATCACTTTCATTCATCAGCTTTACCAGCCAACCTGTTGCTACAAAATCCTCTTTCCCAATTTTTACAGATAATTCAACTTTCTGCCACATCTTTTTCATGAACATTTGTAAACCAAATTTTCAGTGCTTTCTCAACACTGTGATCATTTCTACTATGCACCGATTTCATCTTTTCATTTCAGCTTTGCTTTGATTTGTAAATAATATGCTTTTTAAAATCTTGCATAAGGGTTTGACAAAAAAAAAAAAAAAAAAAAAAAAACTTATGCAGCATTCCATTGACTCATTTTTCCAAGTTTATTATAGTGGTTTAACAAGTCAGACTTAGATCATTATGTCTATTGCTAATCTCCCTGATAAAAGTCATTAAACAGAATAATATAATGAGCATTTTCTAAACAGGATATTTTTAAAACTGTGCAGCTCAAAGAAAGCAAAGAAATATTTTGATATTAAAAAAAAAAAAAGCAAGGCCATCTAGAATTTTATTTATTAAACAGTTAAGTCCAGTTGGTTGCTTTAAACTAAAATCTAGCTGCTTGGCAACATGTCTCTGCCATTTGGCAATTTTTTACTCTATTTTGACCTTATTTGGCAACTTTAGTTTAAAATATTTATTCTGTAATATACTGATAACATTAGCCAAATGGGTGATCACAATACTTGATGTATTTTCCATATTTTCATATATAAGTAGGTGAGACTTTGGCAATTTGATAACAATTGCATTAAGTGGCACATACTGCAATAAATTTAGAAATAGGTCCAATAGAAATTAAGATTTTTTATAGCTGAAGTTAAAAGTTTTGCTGTTATATTTAAATGATTCCTGATGCCTTTCAAATAAGAAAAATTCTGAATATCTAAATTTCAAATTTTAGATGTATGTATGTCATGAGTGTTAAAACTTCAATACCTACTGCTTATTAAAATCGCTTCTGTTCCAAAAGTGTTTGAGTTTATAAAGCAGCTCAGTTTACTAGATGGCGATTTCTGTATTACAAACCATGATATCAGTTTTACAGGTAAAATAATAACTGACAATTCATTAATTAATTAATCCAAGAATAATAATTAAAAATTAATATAAACTCCTTACTCAGTTTTTTATCAAATTAACATAAAATTAAACTTTTTACTCAGTTTTTAAAATATTTTTATAATTACATTCTTGATGAAATTTTATTTGTTACAAACAATTATTGTATCGGTGTTTGTTTTATAATGCTTAACAACAGTTTTTCCATTGTATTCTCAGTTTAAAGCTGCTGTTCTGTTAAACTTAAGATAAGGAAATTTGGCCCTCTGAAGTTGAGTTTAAACAAAGAACTGCGGAAACAAATTCTCATGTGAACAGGGACCAGAGGGTTAGAAAAATTACGAACAAACTTATTTTATTGAAGTATTATACCTGAATGATAAAGCCACAGTCCACAGTGTATTAAATGATTGAATTACGAAAACCTTTGATAGGTGCAAGTCGAATATTGTGACCCTGAAAATTCAGTCTTATGCTTATTTGAGTTTAATAAGCGATGGAGATGAGTTTAAGAAATGGTGGTTTTCCTATTGATTAGTATGTATTTGTTTTTATTCCTGGAAATTTGAATGTAATAAGCAGTTGAATTTATTAACCAGTGAGTTTAATAAGTGATGGGTACTATATTTGAATTTTTTTTACATGCTGCAGCAAGTTGTGACGTTTCTTAAAATTTACTGGTCCATGAGCTTATGTTAGTTATCAGATTTCATAAAACCTAGAAATGTATGTCGTGATCGCATCACTGCTCTTAATCCCATTTGAATATTAGCCATAATGTAAATGCAAAATTGTATTAGATGTGCTTATTTTCCCAATAATTAAAATAAATATTTTGGCATACATTTAATAGTAATTTTTATTTTTTAACACTTTTCATGAGATGATCTGTTATATGGTGAATGCATGTTGTTGTATATTTTAAAATATGAAAGACTTGCAAAGAAATTAGTTCTCTGTTATTTTATTCTAGTTTATTTAGAATAATTATATTTCATATTCTTCTTAATAACTTTTCTTGATTCAAAATTGAACTGATATTTTTAAAAAACTTTGATACTGAGATGGGTGTTTTATACTATCTCTATACAATTCTCTAAAGAAGAATTGCAATGTGTTGGGGAATGCTTCTTCCAAACTCTTCTAGTTTAATATCCTTGATACATAAGGACTTTTCTCTAGTGTTCATGTGGGAAACAGAGTGTTATGATACCAATGCTTAAAAGAGTTTTGTATGTTATATGAGAGGATTCCAACAATGCAATAATTGTTTTGTTATACAAGCATATAATTGAACATTTAATTTGAAATTGTTATTTATATGAGAAAAAAATCACTTTTCTTACCAAAATATAAATCTTTCACCGTGAAAAAAGTAAAATAATTAAAAAAATTGGAATGCATAGTAAAAAAATTATTATGCTCCTAGCAGATTTATTACTGAAGAAATATGTAATAAATTGGAAAATTAAATACCTATTCTTTATTTTAAATGTTTGGGAAGTTTATTTCTGTACTTACTAGTTGCATACTTGTAATTCTCCCACCCTTATACCTGAAGTTCCTTATTATTTTTGTTATTTGGAATCCTAAAAAAGTATTATTGCATAGATAGATGAAGATATCGTAAAGCAAAATTTTCATCTTAACTTTTTTTTTTTAAAGGATTGTTCAGCATGTGCTATTCAAGAAGTTTTACGTTACTACAAATGTTCTAATGAAAAAGGCTCTAGTGGAAATCATCTGTGGAATAGGTTTCCACCTGACATTCAAGAAATCTTGGTTGTTTTATTCCATTCCCAGTAAGAAATTAATTACTATATTTTTTGTAACAGAAACTTAAGTTTTGTAAATAACAAATAACTAAATATAATGTATAGTCTCATGTGTCTTGGTAACAAAACACTAAGTCAAGGCTCCTAACTAAGACTGTTAGTGGCTGTAACTAACTCAACTGCAAATGCAAATTAACTGAGGTGTTACTTGAATGTTGTTCGATAAGTTTTTACCACAAACATAACTGAGGTCTACAAGCAAACAGAGTTATTAATTTTTTAATTTATTCTACCTCACCTCATAAAAGGGAGAAAGTAAAATGTACGAAATAAAATTAATCTGTTAATTTTAAAATCTGATGATAAATCTGTTAATTTTAAAATTAACAGTCACCTTAAATTAGCAGTAAATTAAACAGTGCTTTAATTCTTTTGGAGAGCTAAATATGTCTAAGAGAAGTTACAAATTCTGATCAACAGCTAGCAAGTATTCAAAATCTTAATTTACCAACTGAATATGTCTTGAGTAGTTTATTCTTTTGCAAGGAGCAACTCTTCCGTAAGTGACCAGTATTAATCCAAACTGTAAAATTGTACTAAATTGCTTCCCATGTAGGTCTGCATAATCCCTAGAATGAGTGAGCCCATGATGAAATGAGGCAATATGAAAGCTGTAAATTAAAAACAGCTTTGTTAGTGAAACTCAAATGTAATCATGCAGTGTTGTATGCTTATTAAAGAAGTGAAAACCTTGCTGGAAATCTAGAAATAATTTCTTCAATGGTGTATTTTGCAAGGCTGCATTTTCAGTGATCAACTTTTATGAAACATAAAGTGTAAGTTTCTAGTTTTTCAAATTTCTTAATGGTAGATTAAAGATTTTTCTGAAAATGCAGTGAAACATTTTCTTTGAAGCATGCTAGCTATTATTTAGTGCTATTCCTATAAGAAAACAGTAAGGTACTGCATGGGTCACGTATAGAAATATTTAAATTATAAATAGACATGTAAGAAATAAGTTAAATTTGAAAATTAGATATATACCCTTAGGTTGGGATATATTTGAACTATTTGTTTCATATATATAAAGAGAATTTGATTTGGGACTTTCTGATCATACATGCTGTGTGTCTCAAGCCATATAATATATTTATCACTATGATGGTCACCATTGAGAAACTTTTCAATTACTCTTGTTGGTCATCCATGATTCTTATGACTTTTCTTTTTTAATATAACTGAACTGTATGAAGTTTTGTTGAATTTATTTTGCAAAAATATATTAATAAGTACGTACATGAAACAATACTTGATATAAAACCATATGTAGAGCACTACTTAAAACACTTCTTAATGGATTGTACAGCAGATATTCTTCTGTAATTGTTAAATTTAATTTCTTACACATGTGTCTTTTAAAACTAAAATTTTATTTAATTATTTTTAAGTTAATGAAGGGTAATTTCTAATGAGTAGTGTTGTTTTTTAGGTACAAACCTTTAATCAGATCCAGAAAAAAATTCCCCGTTCCCCTGTATCAAAGCAAAATGGGTAGCACATTTAAGGACTGGACAAAAAATTGGTTTTATAGTCTCCTTCAAAAGGTAGTTATATTTTTTAATTTTTTTTTGCATTTCTGTGTTAAGGATGAAACAGCCAAGCTTTGGAGCATTTAACCTCTTGATGACTATGAGTTAGCCTAGTCCTCTAGTCCTCTGTGAAGATGAGTTAGCTAAACTACCTAGCCTTTGAGCCATTAGATGCACAGATGAATTCGTCACTTCAACTAATTCTTTCTACTAGAATACAAATGAATGATATTTGCAAATCTGATCTGCCTTCAATGGGTACATTTTGTTGTTTCTGAAAGTGATTTTGCTTCAAGAAATAATTCACCAATCTTTGGATAATGTTTGAGAAATAATTTCCTGAAAATAACTGAATGTTAGTGAATATACTGGTAGATGGTGTCATGAGTGCTGCATAACTAAAGAGAATTTTATTTATTATTCATCTAGATTTTTCTCATTTTATATTTCAGTGCTAATTTAGTACAAAAATTGCTACTCTGAAGTAAGAGTTTAATAAATTTAAATTAGTTAAAACATTAAATAATGAATTATTCAGAGAAAGAATAAAATTTGGTAATTAATTAAGATGGATTTAGGTTTTGAAATAGTTGAGAATTTTTATATGTCCAGGTTCAGAAGAGGAAACAAGTGAATAAAATTATTTCAGCAGAATTGACCTTCATCTTAAAGCTGATTCAGTTTTATGGACATTGCAAGTATAAAAAGGCAAATAGTTTTTTAAGGAAATCTAATATGTAGTTTCTTAAAAAAATATATATATATATATGTATATATATAAAGTGCTAACATTCATCAGTGCCATTGGGAAATGAATATTGGTTCTGAAAACAACTGTGGAAAAAATGGGGTCATTTTTCAGTAACTGCTACTATAGGATACAGTGCATGTGTTCTGTGCTCAAGCTTGAAAGTATCTCTTGTTCATTGTAGTTATTGAAATTTCGTGCTAGTTAACCCCTTCCGGTATTATGACGAGTCTAGCTCGTCATCAGTGTTTCATGCCATACGCACAATGACGAGCTACACTCGTCATGCGACTAAAGTTACTGTTGAATGTGATAATTAATTTATTTTAAAATTTCTAGTGTACTGAATTTGGCAACATTTTTGTAACTTGTGGAAATATCACATATCACATATCACTATCACATATTGTTTACCGTTAGAATTTCTTGGTACAAGACGCGGCGAAATTGTTGTTAGTCCATAAGATTTCATTCTTGTAAACAGTTGGTGGGAACATCGGTCGATATATATTTTTGCTAAAAGAAAAAACTTGTTGTATAATAAATACCATAATGGATAAGAGTAGTACAGAGTACGAAGGTCAAGGTCATTGGAACGATTATGAAGAATCAGAAGAAATAAGTGTACATTTACCTGATACTGATAATGAAAGTAATGATAGTGAAATATTACCAAGGAAGCAAAAACGTGCTAGGCGACTAATAAGTGATGATAGTGAACCTTCTGGAATCGCTCATGGCATGAAACACCGATGATGAGCTAGACTCGTCATAATACCGGAAGGGGTTACCAATGTGTAAAAATGGATATTAATTAAGAATATGTAAGAATTATAAAATGAAACAAGTTTTTTTAATAAAAATTAAATGGTTATTTCATGCAAAGTTTTTCATTATTAAATCGTACCGGAAGGGGTTAATATAGTTAAAATCTGTATCTCATGATACATACATTTTAGTTAATATCCCTGTCTCACAAAACTGAATGTTTCCGCTGAATTTTTCAAATACTTTTAAAGGTAGAAGTTCTGAATCTTATTTTGAGAAGTAACTATCCTTTACTCTATTCATGGGTTTGATTTCTTTGATTATTTGCAGGAATAAAATTATGTTGTCTTAGAGAAAATAATAATAATAATAATAATGGATGAATTATATGTCTATAGCAATAACATAATTTAATACATCCTTATTTTTTAGGTGAAAAAAGATAATCCTGTCAAGCTGTTTAATTCTTGTTCTGTTATTATCAAGTACGATCTAAATTGTACTTTATTTTTGCTGCCTTGTCTTGTTATCTATGCTCTCTTAGATTCAACTGAGAATGAAAGGAATGAAGTTAGTATTATATTTTTTTTACCTCTCTAGTATAATTGCATTTTTCATTAAATACTGAAAATTGAAAACAAAATTATATTCTTTCATTATACATTATTTCCACTATTAAGTGAAAAATAAATTACAGTTTTTTCTTCTTTGCCATAAATTTCTCTGTTTAACGTTACTCAATTTAAAGTAAATATTTAATTGGCTTTATAATGTGCGTAAATTAAATACAATTAAATTTGAAATGGAATTATTGTAGTTGCACTTTTCTAAAGGACTTGTATTCTTGTTATTTAGTATAAGGCAAAAGATATAGCACAAAGCATAAAGAACCTGTGGAAAATAAATTTCTGTATTAATTAGCATATTGAAAAAATAGGGCTTTACTAAAGTTTGAGTGTACTTGTCTTATTTTTATAAGAATATTTACTGCGTGAGTCAAATAGGCAAACTCTTTTGTTATAAAAACACTTTGTGGATGTCAATATTATCATAGAAAATAATATAATTTATACTTTTTATGCAAATGTTTTTCAATATTACTGGAATTTTTAATCTCTTAGTTTGGGTTATATCTGATTATTCACAATTTTATTTCAAGCCTAAGAAATATCTTTATTTGTCAATATCATCTACATCATTTTAAGCTTAATTTGTCTTCAGCATTAAAATTTCCATTTTTTCACATCCTTATTTAATATACCAGTTTATATTTCCTATAAAATATTTAATTCAGCAAATGAATAGTGATTTGATTTCTGAATATTTGTCGCTGTGACTAATTTTTGTGCCTTAATGATTGTTTGCATTGCTTTCTACCATAAGCACTAGAAATTAGCCTTATATAAATTGGGAGTGATTTATGTTCCATAGTACATGTTATGTTAAAATAGTGTTGAGTCAAGTCCAGTGTGAGCATGTCATTATGTACAGTCTGTTAAGTATTGAAAAATATAAAAGTAATTAATAGTAAGAGTTTAATAAATTTTAATTAGTTAAAACATTAAATAGTGAATTAATTCAGACAGACTGTCTTGTGGATGTCAGTCTGTAAGTATTGAAAAATATAAGAGTAATTAATAGTAAAAGTTTAATACTAATTAATAGTAAAAGACTTAATACTGAAATTCACAAGACAAGTTAGAGTACAAAATTTGAAATAAGCTATTATCAGTTGTAGTTTGGACCTATAATGAGGATAAACAGTAAGTATAAATTAAGTAATAAAAAGTAATTAAATAATGAATACTTGTATTTAAACAAGGCAATTTTTAAAATCGCATAAATGAAATTTCATGTGGTTGCATCAGTGAGTTGTTTAATGAATGACAAATTAAATATTTTTACCTTGAATGGCAACTCACTTTATTGAGAAAAGGATTTTTTTTAACATATTTTACTTTTTCGTGAATTGCAATATGTTTTATGTACATTTTATGTTTGCAAGAATGTTTTATGTTTTACAAGGTGTTATTTTGAAGTTCACCTAAATTTCTGAGAAGTGTTTATTAGTATACATTACACTCCTTTTCTTTTCGTCAACTTCAAAACGTCACCTTTTCAATGCACACAATAATTTTTTTGTTGTTTTCAAGGCATTTACGAGTCATCCTGTGTTAAATCATTCAGATTCATTTACAGTTCTTCTTGAACTTCATTTGTGAAGCTAAATTCAATTTCATTTTAGTGAAAAAGAATTTCCAGGAATAATGGTTAAACCACTTGTAACTCACCAGCAGGGGAAAAGTTCTTTTAATGAAAGGGAATTTTAACACATTTTTGTGAACTTTTGTTTAACCACTCATATTTTAGCTTAACAGTACTTTAGCATTTGTTTTCAACAGTTTCACTGGAAGATCACAATGAATCATATAGTAAAGAGCAACCAAATGTAATTTTTAGAAAATCTTCTTTACTAGTATTATTTTTATTTTATAATTCTTTTTGGTTTTTATTACTTTTCAAAATGGGAGAGGGGACTTTATTACATGCAATTTCCATATTCTCAAAAAACTTCTACAACTATTGAATATGCTCCTAGATTTACAAAAAGAATTATTGAGCGTTAAAATATGCATCTAATTTTGAAAATTCAGTGTTTGAAGCAAAAAACAGTGCATGGTGTTGAACAGTTGTTTATCTTAAATAAGCAAATTATTCGACGTAATTTTTTTTATATTTAAGCACAGAATCTTATTGATATTATGTAATTCTCATATTTAATTGATGTTCAAAAAGTGAATGGAGTAAAGAATTCTCTCTTTTTTAAATTGAGTTGAATGAAAAGTAAGAAGTAAATATCTTTCTTAGCCTTAATGATCATTTTGCCATGTTTGTGTTATGCATATTTGTCATTTTAATAAAATTATGTGCGCTCTATTTGTGTTTGTTATGTATGTTATTTGATGACTGACTGTTGCATGAATGAAGGACCAGAGGCTCATTTTTATATCTAATTTACAGTTGCAAACTTTTGTTTGAACTAAAAATTGGTAAAATGCTTAGTTTACTTTCATTTATTTTTTTAATATTTTAGTGTACCATAATCCTGAAAATCAGTACATTTTTTGCATTTATTATTTGTTTTAAGAACTTAATAATTTTAGCATAATCTGTTCGTGTAATTTAGGGTTAACTGTAGATTTGAGTAATATCGCTTCTTTATTGTCAAGTGTATTTGGTTTTAGATTAGTTTTTTCATGTATTGTAAAATAATTATAATAATACAAATTAAGTGCAAGAATATTATAGAAAATATTAATTCCTATTCTCTTTCCAACCTCTAAATTAAAGGTAATTAAGATATCTGGTCTAAGAAATGAATGGCATTTTTGTTTAAAGTGAGGATATGTAAATAACTCATAAAATTATTCAAGCTATATGTATATATTTTATTATTTTTAAAGAAATCTTGGCTTTATTCAGAATTTTTTATTTAATGCCTCTATTTTATAACTTTTTTTTAGCAAAATTATGTGTTAACTTTTATTTTTTTAATGAATTTGAAATGAATGTTTTTCAGATATGTACAGAAATTTTGACAGTTTTGAATCACAGTGAGCAATCATCTTCTATGAATGATTTATGTCACTTGAGTTCACAGATAATTTTTTCAGTTTTTGATTATTTAACCAAGTGGATGTACAACAAGCAGCAGGAACTGATGTCAAATAAAAGTATGTATTACAAGAGCTCTTATATATACAGCACTGTTCAAACTAGTTGCAACACTATGCCTGAGTAGCCTGTTCAGTGTGTTGCTTGTATTATTTTATATTAATTATTAAGGTGTAAAGTGTGATAGATCTACTAAATGACATTTTAAGAAGTAATTTAATATCAAATTCAATTTTACTGATCAATAACTTATTACAACAGACTTTTTGAAAACTAAATTAATTTCAAGTATAATTTGTCAGTGGGGGCTAGTTGCAAGTGTGTAGACTGCATGTAGGTAGCATATTTTATTATCATTATTGACCATGAACTTCTTGAAAAATATATATTTTCAAACTGTTATCTTGATACGGTACAATATGTATTTTTGTCTGATAAAGCATGTACAAGGTTGTTCAATAAGTTCGCAGAGCGCCATCTATTCATCAATATTAGACCTAAAACTTCGACGCCATTTTCATATTTGTTCTTTCTTAGGAACACGTCAAAAGTTTCATTTCAATCTGTTAATTTATTCATTGTTTAACAGCCCTTTATATCTAACGTGTTGTGCCTTTTTTCAGGCATGGATAAAATTGAGCAACGTGCAGTTATCAAATTCTTTGTAAAGAAAGGTTTAAAGGCAATGGAAATTCATACCGAAATGGTGAATGTGTTGGGTGAATCTGCTTCTTCAGGGTGAATCTTCTTCAAAAACAATGGTTTGCAAGTGGACTAGTTTATTCAAAAGTGGGCGTACCAGCCTTGAAGACGATCCTTCAGAGGGATGTCCAAAAACTGCATCAACACCGGAAATCATCGCAAAAATACAAGATATGGTATTGGAAGACCGTCGATTGACTGAAAGAGATTTAACAGAGGCTTTAGGCATTTCATTGGGCACAGTGAGCAATATTTTGAGTGATAATTTGGGTTTAAAAAAACTATGCAAAATGGGTGCCGCATTCTCTAACGATGGAGGAAAAAGCACATTTGGATGCGACTTTGGAGCGTTTTAAGAAGAATAAAAGAGACTTTATCTGTCGATTTATCACAATGGATGAGACTTGGGTCTACCATCATGATCTTGAATCAAAACAGGAGGCTAAGGAGTGGTGTGAACCCGGCTCTTCGGCGCCGAAACGAGTTCGTGTGCAAAAATCAGCCAAGAAGTTGTTAGCATCAGTTTTTTGGGATGCGAAAGGAATTTTGTTTATAGATTACCTTCAAACTGGCAAAACAATTAATTCGGATTATTATTGTAACCTTTTGAATCAATTAGATGAAAAAATTCGTGAAAGAAGACCTGGATTACAGAAGAAGAAAATCATTTTCCGCCAAGATAACGCACCTGTGCACACAGCTCAAAAAACCATTGCTAAAATAACTGAATTGAAGTACGAATTGTTGCAACATCCAGCCTATTCTCCAGATTTAGCTCCCTCCGATTTCTGGCTCTTACCACACCTCAAAAAATATCTCCGTGAAGAGCTGCCGAAAAATCACTACAGTCAAGGGATCCATAAATTAGAAGACCGTTGGAATAAGTGTATTGAAGTTGAGGGAAACTACGTTGAAAAATAAAGTCATTTTTACAAATAAAAATTGGTTTCTTCATTTCCGTTCCGCGAACTTATTGAACAACCTTGTATAGATTTCTGATAGCACATTATTATTTAGATTTCTGACAACATATAGTTGAAAATTGATTTTGATAACCAGTTCACATTGCATAAAAATTAACAGTATTCTCACTAACTCATATTACATATTAACCCTTAAAACTTAAGAACATAAATATATAAAATATACTGAAAAACATTCAGTATGTGTATAATTCCATGGGCTGTAGACAGAACAAGCATTGGCCAGGCTCTGCGACAGAATAAATGATTAAGAAAAGATTAAATGATTAAGAATTTTAAGGCTAATTCCTGAATAGTGACTCACAACAATAAGGGGAAAACACATATCAGAGGGAGTATAAAGGGCAACTATGTTGCAACTGCAGATTAAGAATACCTGTAAAAGTTAAGGAGGCCTTAACACTGTATTTCAGTATGCGCAAATAGATGAAAGATGCTAAAAGAAACCAGTTTGTCAAATTGTATCATTCAAAACATGAACTGAAGTGAATCATTGATTCCAAAATTCCATAAAAGGCACAGTATTGACACACATTCATTGGAGAGCATGTAGAGTAATAGGATTTCATAACAAAATTCTCATGATAGATGTTATTAGTAAAATTATTAATATTGTTTTTAACCATCCATGGTCATCTAATGCCATCTCTATGTATGGATGTATTTATCTGATCTGCCACAAGAGGGTTTTGTATGGTATTGCATTCAAAAAGGCTACTCTGTCATTTACTGATGACTGGCGAACATTACTGACATATTGCAGCATTATCTATCCAGGTCTACCAAGAATAATATTCAACTAGGTGAGCAGTGTTTCAGTGCTGAAATACTATTCACATTGGACTCAGTTGATCTGCACTCTGCTGATCTGTAAACATCTATCCAACTAGAATTTTAATCCATTTATTGACCAGTTTTATGCAGTGAAAAAAAATCACTAATTTTTCTTGACATAATATCAACACGTAGTGGAATATGTAAACTTCTAAGCAGGAAATTTAGTAAGCATTTCATCATAAATTAATTAAACAACACAGACAGGAATGTTGAGGTATGTAATTGCATTGTGCTGTTAGCAAAAAATTCTCTTGCATGAAGGAAATTAGGCCATTATGGTCATTCATCAAAATAAATAAAAATGTTTTCAAGTGAAAAAAATCATTAAAATAATTCCTCCAAGAAGTAAAGGTGTTATAAAGAACAATAAAGCATGTTTATTTTTAAAATATAAGGACAGAATATTGAAAGACAACATCCTGGTGGATGTGAAATATATAGAAAACTAGGATATGATTAGAAATGTTTATGAAAATATAATGCAGATGCAAAATGGAACATGGAATAACACAAATGATGGATGAATCAGAATGACTGAAATTTCATAAAATTGAGATTACTGAGAAATGAGTAATATAAGACCTGAATATTCACTGAGAATTTTAAATTAAAAATTGTCATCAAATTCCAAGTACTCGCAATTAGTAGCCTCGGGTAAAAGTTTTTTGTTACATTTGTAAAAATATTTCTTTATTTGCAGGATAGTTTGAAGTTTCTAGAATTCAATTTCTGTCAAGACCAAGTTTGGTCATTTTGCAAATAATCCCGTCATGCCAGATATGATCAGAAGGTTTTGGTCCATCCAAGATGAACATTCTTTATTGTGAATGAAGCAGTGATGAAATCAGATATTCTCACTTGCTAAACCGAGATAGAATGTACCTTCTAAGAGCGAGGATTGTTTTTTTCTTGTACAGGAATTAATAAATTTTGACAATAGTGCATTAGAAAAATAAAAAATTACTGTAGTAAAAGTAGGCAAAGTGGGCTTCTAGTTTTTCGGCAGCATGTGATCTTTAGCTCAAAGTTAAATGTAACCTAAGATTTGTAAGATGATAATTGCAAAGATAAGTGTTGTAGATTCCTGTAAAAATAGAAATCTCTTTATTGGGGAAATATTTGAGCTTATTCCCGGTATGAGTGCTAAGCTTTCATGACATTGATGCCCTTAAGGATTTATTTGGCTTCTTTTAGATTGATGAGTTGGATGATGTAATAAATAAGTAGGCAGTTTTCTGAGCTTTCAATGTAGCTTCTGACTTTGTTTGGATATTTTCTTAGTTGGGAAATTTTTAAAAGTGAACCATTTGGAAAAATGCCTTTGCAATTATCTGTTCCTTTTCAGTTTCTAAAAACTTGAATTGTTAAAAAGTTTTGATCAATGAAATTGAATAAGTGTTAACTTATCCCACAGGATGTGATTTGTTAAATTTAGTAGTAATGCAGATAATAAACAAAATCGACATCTAAGTATGTGTCTAATTTGAACAGCATTATAAAGCCTGTGATTTTATTTCTTACAGTTTACATAATAATTTATTTTTTATTTTTATTAATAGGGGCCAAAATGTCTCAAGATGCCAGTGTCAATATTGTAAATAATTTTTTATCCAGAATTCCGCAAATACTTTTAGCTAAAGCATCTTTTTCATGTGAAGCATATGCAAGAGCTCTTATGCATTTAGAGCAGCATTTAAAAGAACATCCAGATGAATTAAATAATAATATTAGTTTCCTTCAGGTAAGTGCTCATTGTATGTAAGTTCTCATGTTGAACTATTTATTACAATAAGTATTTGCTAAAAAAAGACCAACAATATTTTCATTAAACTGACTGACAATAATGAAATATTGGAAGCATAGCAACAATTGTATTGTAAAATTATTATTATTATTATTCTTTAGAAAATTTATTCTGCTTTGAATGAACCAGATGGAGTTGCAGGAGTTGCTGCTATAAGAAAAGAGGAGCCTAGTTTAATGGATTTAATACTAGAAAATGAAGCAACTGGTTAGTTCAAATATTTTAAGTACTTTTAAATTTAATATATATATTTTTAAGTCTTTAGCATTTTTCAAGACTTTCAGCAAATAATTGTTTATTCCTTGGTAAATAGTGTAAGGACATATTTTCATATATGATTACTTTTATTAGTGATGTATGAAATGTAAGAGCACTTTGAATTAAGCTTTGTAACAGCACTCTGAATAGTATGTATTATATACATTTGCACATATTACTGGTTGGCATTGGTTTTAACCTTTGTATCATGAGCAGTCCTACTGTAATGTCCCAAAAGATCCATTTTTCATTAGCCTATAATGCATTTCTTCACATGCCTTCATTGTGTAGTGGTTAGCATGCTTGATGTGTATTTGAGACATCCGTGGTTCAACTCCTGGCAAGGGCATTGCTCATTTTGCATATCTCCTGCATCCAAATACCTCATGTCTCTACAAGTGGTGCCTGAATTAAAAAAACACCATGATTTGACAATTGGGTTCCCTGATTCCCAGTCGCCCTTTAAAAGGGGGAGTATATAAGGTATTTCTTCCCTCCTTCTCCGCATGCCTTTGTGGTGTAGTGGTCAGCACACTGGGCGCATATTCCAGAAGTCTATGGTTCGAGTCCCAGCAAAGGCTTTGCTCATTTTTCACGTTTCCTGCTTCTGAATGCCTAATGACTGTATGAGTCTAATTAAATTTTCCTCACTGTGTAACAATCTGTTTGGCAAAAATTGTTATAAAGACTTTCTTGAACTCACAAATAAGATAAAGAAACCAATTTTTATGAACAGATCATTCAATTTCTTTCTTAAGGCTATAAACTGCCAAATTTAGCTGTAATTGTGTTTAGATGCTTCCCACTGCATATATCCCAAAATAATTTAAATGATTTTATGCCGTGCTAAAATTTGGCTTTCTTAAAAGATAAACAGGAGCATAAGGGTCTAAATCAGGAGTGGGCAGACTTTTCCAGAGTGCGGATTACTTCTAATTTTTTCAAGGTACTGTAGTCCACTCAGTGGCGTAGGTGTGGTGAGCTAAAAAAAGTCTACAATATTTATTATAACTTAATAATAAATACGGAATATGTACTCATTTAACCTAACCCTACCTAAAAAATACTTACTGTTTTAAAACTATGTTTAAAGTAAAACTCAAGATTCAAGCATAATATTAATAACCACAAATATAATAATTTCAAATGATGCATTTATTATCAACCAATTTAAAATACATTAAAAAATAAATCATTTTCATCCAATTTCATGTTTCAATCGTTTTTCAAGTTAGTTCTCGTAGTTATATTTAGTAGAAGACTTAGTCTGCATACTGTCCGGCAGTCTTGAATGTCTCGGTATATGATTACTAACTGCTAATCTTGCACTGGATTCTAAGTGGTCTTCTGTCAGAGGGGAATGATATGTTGTCTTAATTATATTATCATTGAAAATGCAGATTCACACAGGTGGGTAGAGCCAAAGAACGACACTAAATGAAATGCAACTTTTTTTAAAATTAGAATACTTTACTTCGCCATTAGATTTCAAAAGTTATTCTTACGTTCTGAACTGGTGCTTTTAAAATTATGATATTTCTGAAGGAGAAAGACTTCGTTTTACTCGGATATAGAGAATGCATTATTTATATTCTTAGTCATTTCTTCCACATCAACATTGCCAAATGGGTAACGCATGAGCGTAACAATTGGTTCTAGTCTAAACATCTCTCGAATTCGAAGTGAAGTTTTATTATTTCATCATAATATTTCTGTTTGTTTAACGTACCCTTTTTTAAACAACTCATCGGAATTATTTTTGAAATTTTTCAGTTCATTTTTCATCAACTAGGAAGATATTAGCTTTAACTTTTTTTTAAAGTAGCAAATCCAATCAATTCTACTATTGTTTGATTTTTTTTTTCTTGCAATTGTAAGTTTAATTTATCAAGATGGCTTGTTATATTAGCAACAAAAGTTAAATCCATCAACCAAATGTCATCACTAAGTTCAACGTAAGCTTTATCATTTGATTCCAAAAAATCTTTTACCTCTTGCAGCAGGTCCATGAATCCTTGCAAAAATATATTACGACTTAACCCACGAGCATCTGCATGATATAACAGTTCCCCCATAATTAGATTCGTTTTCTTCTAGTTGAGCCCGAAATATTTTTCTTGAAAACTTTTTCCTCGAATTTGAGTTCACAGTTTTCATGCAGATTCCCATAAAATAGTGCATATTTAGAATTTTACAAGAGAGGGCGTGTTGGTAAGCAATGGTAAGAAAGGAAATGTGGTACGCCATCATCTCTGATACATATAGCCAATAAAAATATATTGACTGTACCAATCATTGATGGGGCCCCCATCGATTGTCATTGATACAACTTTATAAATTAAATTTTCTCCCCTCTAATGTATTTTTGAAGGGGCAATAAACATCTTTACCTCATGTTTTCTTCTGTAGAGGCAATATTGTTAATAATTCTTCTCATACACTCATATTCTTAAAAATTAATCTTATAAAAATGCAAAGTTGAGAAATTTTAGCCGTGTCTGTAGAGTCAAACTGCAAGGAAAAGCAAATACAGTTAGTAATATTTTCGGACAACTGATCAGCCGGATCAGAATTCATCATTTTTATGTGGCACGTGACAGTTCTACACAAAAGTAAAGTCTTTAATTGCAGAAATAATTTCATTTTTGTTCTTGAAGGAATCAAATAATGAATCGCTGACTTCCAGAAACACTTTATTTATCATTTTTCCATCTGCAAAAGGTTTCTTATGTTTTGCTAACACATGAGTCACATGAAAAGGTGCAACTGTTTCAGCCTTAGATGTAGTTTTGAGTTTAATAAAATATGATTGTTGTGCCCAATTAATTGTAGTTTAAATTCTTTTAATTTTTATGTACGCAATTCGCTTTTTAACCAAAAATCTGTATCAAAACTTCCATGCATGCTTTTAAAATGCCTTTCATTATTAAATAGGAATTTAATAATGAATTTAATGGTTGCTTTGTTAACTGAGATGGTAAAGCACATAGGAAACTCTGTTTCAAGAGGGATAGTGAAACACTTGAGTAACCTGGAAAATTTCAACTTGTCGGATTGTTGCAATTGATAAAATTTATAATATGCAGAGAATTTTACCAAATGTGATTTAACTGCATGTTCAGTAAATTCTCAACAAATTAATACAAATGATTCTTCAATAAAGGTGTAGTGAAGAACATCTCAGATAAATAGTGCAATAAATGAAACTGAAGTGCTGCTGAGAAAGTTCATACTTTTCATAAATTAAATGAAAAAGTAAAAGATTTTCTATGCACAAAATTTTAGTAATTATAATTTCATTCCAAGCATATAAATAATAATGATAATTTAATTTCGTAATCAGTATTTTGTAATTAATTTCTGTACCAATTTTCAAGTACCTTTCTGTACGATAATTATTTAGTACAGCATCCCTTTTTCATTAGTTCTGTGAGCAGTTGTTATATCATAAGTTGATTATATGAATAAATGAGCAATTTAAAAATTAGACATCTTTTTATGGTGGCATTTGATAATTTATGTATGGAGAATTCCAAAATATTCTTGATATTGTTACAAAACTACTACTTTTGAATGTATGTACTATAATTTTCTCTAATGTGCTCACTAGTGGCCGAATGATTAAGATTTCTGAATGCTAATAATACACTCTGGGCTCATATCCTATCACATTCTGCTGCCTGACATTTTCGTGGTTTTCCTCATGTGTTATGGGAATATGAGGCAGTTTCCCTTAAAAATAGGGAAAATCATGAATAAATAAATTAAATTATGAGGCAGTTTCCCTTCCAATAAGGCATTTTTTCCCTCTGACAGATAACTCTCACATGCTTTGCCTTAATCAAAATTGTTGTCTAGTGAAAAAACCATGTACTGCACAAAATTCCCAAAAGTACTCTGAGCAGACATAAATTTTTCACTTATTTGTCATTTTACTTCTAACAATAGTTCATGCATTCATGTAAATGTAATGTACATTCCATTACGAGAAATTAACTTGATTTAATATATGGACACCAATCACTAAAGGCTGAGGCAGTGTATTTTTACAAGAATGAAGGCATGTTAGAAAAAGCTTGTTATTTTCAAATAATGCTGTAACTGCTTACTGCTGATACAAAAGCTAAAGTGTAACTTCTAATCTAGCATGCTGCTAATGTATACAAGAATATGCTTTTTTACATCCTTATGCAAACTAAAGGAAGTATTGTAATTGGGAAAAATTTTGCATATCATGTTTCAATGGAAATATCTATTTGACCATTCACAAATTTATTCTGACTATTTTTTTGCTTGATATCTGTATATGCAGATAGAATAAAGGACTCTTTTCCAAAATAGATTCAAAACTGGTTTTTCATGGCATCTGTGCATTTGTATGTATCTTGCATAACTTGAAATGAAATTTTACATATAAGAATGCTGTTAACATCTGGTTGTGCACCTCTGTTTTTTAGGGCAGTACTACAAGTTGCACACATAAGCAGAACTTTTGTCTGATTGGTTTATCTCTACATGGAACACAGCTGCAAATGAAATATTTTCGGCAAAGTTTCAAAATGTTTCTTATAGCTACAACATTGCCTCCATGCTGGTTTTTCTCAGAACCCTCCTATTTAAATCAGGGCTCCAGAACCTCGTTTCTCGGAAATGTCCTGCCTAGTTGTGCGTATGTGATAGGAGTTTTAGAGAGGGATAAGAGCAGACTAGAGAACTTAACTTTCAGTCTATGTTGTTCTATGTCTGCTGGAACTATTCTTGGATAAAAGCAAGAATGTCACCACTGATAATTTTTTTCTTATATAATTTCTCTTAGTCTTATTGATAAACTGAAGTGCTGCTGAGAAAGTTAATAAACACAAACTTTATGAAACATTCAAGGTGATAAATTCTTCATGCTTTGAAATATGCCATTATTCTTTTTTGTACGACGTTTGCAAGTGCGGTGACTGCATTTTGACTGTATATCAGTGAAAAAAAAATGAAAAGCAAGTTATTCCTGAGCAGTCCTAGAAGTTGCCCAAAATGTGACATTTTGTATTTCTGCAAAGTATGATACTGACGATCTAGATCAAATGTTCAGAAACTAATCATTGAAAACACAGATAGCTAAAAGTACGTGTTTATAATAGTTTAGACTTGACTGTTATATAGTAGTACTTGGATTATTTACAAATTAACCATAGGCAGGACAATTCCTAAGAGAGATTTTTTTTTGCTGCAATTTTTCGTAGAACTTTGATAAAAGCATGCAACTTCTAAATGCAATCCAGGCTGTTTCACACATTTCTGGTCAGAAATCAACATTTAATTTTACAATGCCAAAATGGTTAATGCTGTTGACTGCTGGAAATTATTTATGGGAAAGACATTTATATAACTTACATTCATTGAGGTACGGGAAGATTGTTAGATCCCTTGTTAGAACTTGATCAATAAAAAATGAGAAGCTGAATATATCTTTTTTTCTTATTGACACCACTATATTATCCATATGTACTTCATTTCAAATTAATGTTATTATAAATTTTATATTATCACAATATATATTATACAGGGTGTTTTCAGACATCATGGGACAAACTTGGAGGGGTGGTGGAGCATACTAAAACATGCATTTTTTTTATAGGAATGTAAGGTCTAAAGTGACGGGTTAAAGAGAGGAAAATGCGTTTCTGTACAAAATCAACGCAAAGTGCTTCTTTGCAGCAGTGCAGTATTCACAATAAATGTTCAAAATTGCAACCACCAGCAGTAATACATGATTGGTAACATTGAAGAAGGGATTGATGAACATTTTGAAAAATGGCAGGCATTTCGTGCATGCTTGCAGCCGCAATGGATAGTCCTCCAGTGAGTCAACAGGAGTCTCATAAATGATGCTCTTCAGATGGCCCCATAAAAAAAATCCAAGCTGGATAAATCTGGCGAACGAGGTGGCCATCGAATGGGTCCACCACAGCCAATCCATTGGCCCCGAAATGTTCCATCCAAGTAATTGCGGACCCTCACGTGGTTATGGGCTGGTGCACCATCATACTGGAACCACATGCGATCACGAACGACAGCCGGAACACCCTGCAGCAATTCCAGTAACATCTCTTGCAGAAAAATATGATAACATAAGCCATTTGTATATGCAGGTAAGAGGTATGGGCCTATGAGGTAGTCGTTAACAATACCCGCTCACACATTCATAGAAAAGTGGGTTTGGAATGCACGTGGATGTGTGCAGTGTGGATTATGAGTTGCCGACGCATGCATGTTGTGGCTATTGAAGATGCTGTCCTGTGAGAAAGTTGCCTTGTCCATGAATAGCACATCCGATAGGAAATCCGCCTGCGCCTCACACTGCTGCAAGAACCAATGACAGAAGTGAACTCGAAGAGGGTAATCTGTCTCTTGCAAGGCTTGGACTCTTCGCAAATGGTATGGGTGCAAACCATTTTCATTCAGTACTCTCCAAACGGTGGAATGACTCAACTGCAGACAACGTGCAACAGCTCTTGTACTTGTCTGAGGTGATTCATGCACAATGTTCAAGATGGATTCTTCAATGCAAGGTTGTCGTGCAGTTGTTTTTCCACTCCTAGTGTCAGAGGTGGCTTCAAATGACCCGTTTTCACACAGAGACCGATTCAACCTCTCGAACATTGTGTGCTTCGGCATACGCCTGTTTGGAAACCGTTCCTGGTACAACCGTAGCTCTGCTCTGCCATTTCCATTAGCAGCACCTTACATGAGATGCATGTCAGCTTTTTCCTTGTGCGTAAACTCACCCATCACGCTCGACATCTGAGTTGCGAATGATCCTCTGATGCATCGAATTGTGGTTTGTCCGACTCACTACCGCCCTCTACCACTGCATTGCTATTCAGTCACAGCTGTAATTCCTATTTCTATTAATATTCCCTTTTTTGAGTATTTATTGTGAATACTGTATTGCTGGAAAGAAGGACTTTGCATTGATTTTGTACATAAACACATTTTCCTCTCGTGTTGTTTTTTTGCGTTCTTGCCTTAACCTGTCACTTTAGACCCTACATTCCTATACAAAAAATGCATGTTTTAGTATGCTGCACCACCCCTCCAAGTTTGTCCCATGATCTCTGAAACACCCTGTATTTTTTTTTCATAAATTTTAATGCACTTAGGTTATATGTAACAGTGCCAACACTACTTTTATGTAAAATTTTTTTTGGGGAGGGTCTCATCCTTCCCCCCAAAAAATACTCTTCTGCTGTATGCTTCTAAAAAAAAATCCTATAAAAATATATTATGGTTAAATGTCCACTGGGGAAAATTTTTGAGTCATCATTTATATATATTATACCATGATTTTAATTCTGCACATTAAAATGACAGCTTTAGACTTTTTAGTAAGGGGAAAAAACTGTCTTTCTAATATTAAATTTGTTTCCAGAAAGTCATTAATGATCTTAAGTCTAGAACTCTGTATTCCAGTTCTAACAGTGCAATGAATACTATGTTGTTTTGCAGCAAATGACTAGTAATTATTCATTCTGTAACAAATAATTTGAATTTTTCCTTTGAAATGCATTTGCTTTACTGCATGTTAATTTACATATGATGCATTTATGTTCATAGTGAGTACTATGATTACTCATTCAGATAAGAGAAAGAAGGTTTGATGTTCGTATAGAGCTGTAAATATTGTATATTGAACAGGGAGCAAGTATCTGTTTTATGGTTTAGCTAACCCTTAACAAACTTGACCGCTTTATTACATTGAAAGGAAAAGGCCTAAGTTTTCAAGATCACATTTGCAGTAAATTTACCTCTCTTGAAGACCATTTCACTGTATTGCTGGACTGCATATTTCAGAAGTCATATTTTAATTACTTGCAAAAGAATAGGCAATACCACCTCCTGTATAACTCTTAATTTGGTTCCTTGTAACATTTTCAAAGATTGAAGAATAGACTTGCAGGACTGAGAAAAGAAATCTATCATTTTGAAAACATGGAGGAAATCATCAAGAAACAAAAATGATTCTGAAATAGCATTTGCTTACACTTGTTTTTCAGAATTGTAAAAAGTTATTTAAATTGATGAATATTTAAAAAAAGCTCATTGAACTTATGCAAATACTTAAGAAAAGCGCATCATATGCTAAGTACAGATTTTTTAGACATAAATATGGGATAAACATCACTAATAAACACCACTGATCATCATTACTAAAACTTCTAGAGTTATTACTAAATCACGATTTATTTACATAAATTGAAACGAAAAGAAAAACAAACAGTTTATTACATAACATATCAACATTCGTCCTCATTAGCGTTTCATTTGCTTGCTCATCTAGATGGCACTGTAGCATTCAATAACTAAATTACAGTCACCGTTGCAGAGCCATTTCCTGCATAAATTTTGTGAGCTGTTAGAGATTAGATATTGTGTGAGGTCTAATCTTTAACATAAAAATCTCATGAAAATCTTGTTTTTGATTAATAATTGGTGAGTGTGACATACAAATTTGACTTTTTTAAAAAATTTTATTAGACTGAATGTTGTGTAACCCATAAAAATATTATAATTCTATTTTATTTGTCATATGAATTAATTTAAGCATAATTTCTATATTTTGTATTCAGGTGATATGCAAGCTGCTTTTGCTTGTTATGAAAAGGCAATTAAATTATATCCTGATGAAACTACCTATTATCGAGGTCTTCTGAAATGTTTCCTTGGCATGGATCAGCCATCTACTGCAATCTCATATGCAAATGGTATCTTAAATGATAGGTAAAACATTTTGTGTGGCTCATTTGATATATGATATATGCTAATATTAAAATGTCTTTTTATATAATGATTATTATTGTCTGTTTTCTTTATTTTTTTAAGACCAGAATGGAATGAAAGTTTAAATCAATACAGAGTTGAAGCAGCCTGGAAGTTAGCAAATTGGCAAAGTTTAGAGTCATTTTTGCAAGATGTAAGAAATTTTTCAAGTAATTTCGACTTGATTGCTATTATAATCATGCTACCATATCTTCTGTCTCAGTACCCTCAACTTCAGTAATAATTCATGGTGGGGAAGAAAATTAAAAATAAATAAAAATAAAACCCTATAAGTTAGAAACTTTTGATATGCAAGCAGAGCAACAGTGAGCTACAATACTGATTTTGAACTTTTTTGTTGTATTTCTCAAGTTTTTCCCTCATAAATTTTATTTAAGCAGTGCTTTTCAAGTACTAGGTGAAACTGAAATGCCGTATGTTCTAAAAGTGAACTATGACAGGGTTGCCACACTACATGGAAAACCGGGAAAAGTCAGGGGATTCAAAAAATAACAAAAAGGTCAGGTAATTTAAATATTTTAGTCAAAACCTGGAAATGTCAAGGAATTTCATGCGATGATCCGGAAAAAAAAAAGTGATTTTTGTGCCAACGTTAGAAGTGATCTCTTTCTTGGCGAATTATGTATAGCATGAGCATCATTTGGGCAGCTGGCTTAGAGCCAGTTTTTGCAGCTCCAATAAGATTGCCTTTTAGAAGGGCAAAGCAAGTTTCCAGCAACTTTGGTTTCCAGTAATTTAATTAAGAGAGTCGAGAGACATGTGCATGTGCAGTGCATGTTGAGCGAAAGAAAATATCTTCCCAGTCTTATGTAAAAAAAATCGGTTTAATCCTAGTGTACAGTACACACGGGGTTTGGCAACATTATGAGGAACAGTAAGCCAGACATTTATGATGAACAGTAAATGGGTCATTTTGGTGTTGGCGACAATTTTCAAAATCGTGCCAAGGCCATACAGTATACTAGGATTTTACCATAAAGTCTTTTAAACCTTTTTTTTTTCTTTTTAATAAATGCCTTATTGGTCATTTTGCAGTAAAATGAAAAAGTAGTAATCAGCCATGTAGGTAACCATTTAATTATCCATTTAATATAAATATTTTCGCCAAAATATTGTTTATTACTGTAATTCATTTTTTAATATTTAAGTAATTAACTTTATTTTAATGTGGTTTCTTTCTTCTAACTTTATTTATTATTAGTTAACAATACTTGCAAATTTTAGCCAATGTTAAATACCTGAATAATATAAAATACCTGAATTTATTTTAAATTATTATTAAACAGATTTTTTTCTTTCATTTAGTTGTAAATTTTTTGAAAAAAAAAAGGCATTTTTTTAAATCCAGATTGGGCAGATTCTAATCTCAATCTTCAGTGGAGAAAACAACTCCTTATAGTTATAATAGAAATGTTTTGGAGATTATAAGTCATATGTGATTTGCCAATTTTCTGTTTTCAAGTGGTACCGTAATTAATTTACTTCTCAGTACAGCCTACGTGTACTGCACGGATAGACTGAAATTTTCTTAAAATACTCCTGGAAAAATTGGAAAAGGCAGGGAATTTCATTCTCCTGCTTGAATGGCAACCCTTCTATGACTATATTCATAAATGTTGAATAAATGGTTATTACTTATATGCTCATTAATACATAAAATATTTTATTTAATACATGTACTAAATTTAATGTTTTTTAGACCTTTTGGATCATGTGATTTAAAATAAGCCCATGTATTTTAAAATATTCTTTGCTTTTGAAATTTTTGTTAGGCATGCAAGTCTCATGTCATAAAATGTCTTCTTTCCGAAAATCATGAAATACCCTCCTTAAAGAGAAATTCTTCAGTGTTTGAGAATCCTTGAATTTAGGGATGACATTGTTGAAATTCAGCAATTCAAACATACATTTTAGCTTTACATTTCATCTTGATGTCATAAATACACTCATGTCCATAAATTAAGGATAATGCAAAATCAGGCAAAGGAAGAGTTAGAAGCAAAACAAATTTGACTTATTTATAAAGCTTATTTATTAAACAAAAGGTAAAGAGCAAAAAAAGATGCTATATGTTTGATATTATTAAAAAAATTAGCGATTTTTTTAATAATATCAAACATATAGCATCTAGATTTTTTCTCCCTGGAGCAAATTACAAAAAAAAAACCTATTTACAAGAAACCAATATTACATGGTTGGTATGATTGTTAATACATTGTATGTCTCCTAGACAATGCAATACAGTCCGTACAACGCCTAGGCATGCTGAGTATCAAATTATCGATTTGATCTTGGGGGATATTACACCACTCAAAAAGCAATGCTCTCCGAAGTTCCGGTAGACATGTAGGAGGAGGTTGATGGGCTGCAACTCGTCGGCCAAGCTTGTCCCACACGTGCTCTACTGGGTTCGAGTCCGGTGAGAATGCTGGCCACTCCATACGGGTGATATCCTCCGACTGAAGGCATTCGCTTACGATGTTTGCACGGTGAGGACGGGCGTTGTCATCCATAAACACAAATTGTGCGCCCATGGCGCTCCGAAACAAATGTACATGTTGTTCCAGAATGACGTCCCGATAGATTTGGCTTGTCATGGTTCCAATTTGAACATGCAGGTCAGTTCTGGAACCCAGAATAATTCCACCCCAAACGAGCATCCTGCACCACCGTAACGGTGTCATTCAATGATGTTTTTTTGGTGGTTACGGGTACCTGGAGCTCTCCATATGAATGTCCGGCGAGAATCAGACTGCAAGCTAAACCTGGACTCGTCGGAAAACATCACACAAGCCCACTGTTGTGGTGTCCACAATGCATGCTCTCTACTCCAGG
The DNA here is from genome assembly GCA_000611955.2 of Stegodyphus mimosarum. Taxonomy (NCBI): domain Eukaryota; kingdom Metazoa; phylum Arthropoda; class Arachnida; order Araneae; family Eresidae; genus Stegodyphus; species Stegodyphus mimosarum. Next base: position 242,645 of record KK115595.1, read on the forward strand.
CTAACCGCAGGCGACAGTGAGTTGCAGTAAGTGAAACGCATCTGACAGGCCTACGAGCATATAGACCAATCTGCCCTAAGCGTCTGTACACGGTCTGCCTTGAAATTGTCGTACCAGTGGCTGAAGAAAGCTGACGAGACAGGTCTGAGGCTGTGCTCCGCCTGTTTCTTTTGGCAGTAACTGCCAAATACAGGTCCTCATTCGGCATTGTAACTCTATGGCGACATGTGCTGTAACGTCTACTCACATTACCATCATCTTGGAATCGTTGCCAAAGCCTGGAAATGACACTCTGGGCAATTCCAAGTTCGTCTGATACTTTCAGTTGGGTACGCCCACATTCCAGACGGCCGATAATTCTACCACGTAAAAAATCATCCATATGCGTCCTTTGTGTCATAACTATTCGGTTATTGCACTGAAATGCTTATAAAGCGCCTGCAAACAATTTTACCTCTTTGCCAGTATTCCTTATATATCACTCTCTTATACTCTCGTCATTGTGACATACCATCGGTGTCATCTGGTTAATTCTTGAAATTTGCATATGATTCTTGAAGATGTGTGTTGTGATTTTACATGTGATATATTTATTTTAGAGTTCGATTTTCCACGTGACTCCGAATTATCCTTAATTTATGGACATGAGTGTATATTAACAGACAATTGTGCTGTCAGCTGATGACTTTCATCTTTCTTTGTTTCCATATCCATATTTCTTCATCCCCCCTTTGCTTCTGAAATTTTCTGTATTCTTCTTAGAGTTGCCTTTGAGCTTACGAAGTTCTTATTTACTAATATATGTTGCTTACTAATTTATACCTGTTTCTGTTATTATGTTTTATAATCTGAGGATGCATGGAAAATATTTGTAAAAGTTTTCAGAAATATGCATTAGTATGTATCATGTAAAATGTCAATTTATCCTAGGTTTATGTATGTGTGTGACATATATTTCAAAAACATTTCTGTAGCTTAGTTTTTAAAATTTTTATCCTGCAATTTAAATAAAATTTCAATGCTATCATCTTCTTTCAGGAAAGTAATAATTCAGATTGGACAACTGGAGTTGGAAACATTCTTTACCTTGCAAATAAAAAGGTAGTATTTGAGGTTATATATATATAAGGTTCATAAACATTTGAGGTTATATATATATTATATATGTATATATTCTTGTTTTTAATTTCATGTACTTCCTGAAGTTTATATAACTACTGTTGCATATCTGTTTGTCATGACATTTTCTATTTTTTAAAATTCCAAATCCGAAAAAAGGAAAAAAAATCTTCTTTTAGAATATCAGAATAATATGTTATGTAAAATGTATATAAAGTTATGAAGAAATATAGATAAAGAAACAAGATATATATATTTATATACATAAATTAATCAAATTTTCTTTCCTGAACAAGGCAATTAGTTTTGGGGAAATTTTTAAGAATTTAAATTAGAAACAAATTGCCAGCTAATTTACTATACATCATATGCATTCATCAAAATTTAATTTAATAGCTTCTTCAAATACATGCTTTATTGCATTATCTTTTATATTACTTAAAAATATTTTTAAATGTAAATAAATTAGCAGTGAATTTAATTTTATCTAGAAACAACAATAATTGATTTAAATAATTAGGAGTTCAAATAATGTGACTATAACATAGCTTATATATCTGTTTTCCATGTAATCTTTGAAGGCTTCTTTCATTTATAGTTTAATGGTACAGAAATATCTTATTTTATATGTGATGCAATCACCTACTAAAAAAAATAATTAGTAGCTATGGTTACGGTTGATTTTAGGTGTAACTTATAAACAGAACAAATGTCTCAGACATCTCTTTGTTAATAAGATATAAATCAAAATATTCAATTTTCGTTTAAATATTTTCTAAATTCGATTTTGTAATCATAAGAGAACATAGTCCTGTAACAGGTTAATGTTAGTCTGATTTACTTGAAAACTGTAGTGTAATGATTTAGTAGTGCAAAGGTTGCTATTTATATTTCTGACCTTGGCAACAGTAAGTGCTGCTAGGTGACTGCAGATAATTCTGTTTGAAAGTTTGCTATTTTTATTTAACCATAACATCTTCAGAACATTTTGCCATTTTAGTGTGATTTGTGTTGTTTACAGTAAACTGAAAAATTCATCTCAGGCAAAAAAAATGGAATTTACTCGTGAACGTTTTCATGTGATTATTTTTCATAAATTTTTATGTGGATTCTCAAGACAAGTGTTTCAATGAACTTAATTCTTTATACAATGATAAAGCATCATCCTATACAGCACTGTAAAAAAACTTGTATAACAAATTCAATCATGGTCGGCATTTGCTCCAGAACAAATTCCATGAAGGTCGTCCAAAATCGGTTATTGTGCCAGAAAATATTGATGCTGTGCATGAATTGATAAAACAAGATCATCATGTGACAAACCGAGGCATCTTTGAGCATTAGTAGGACAAGCATCAGTAAGATGTATTACTGTAAAAAAATATTTGTCTGGATATTGCATAATCTGACAAATGCTGAAAAAAAGACTCATGTCAATTGGTGCAAGGAAATGTTGCAAAAATACGTTCTAGGTGCATCAAAGGCTGTGTATAATATCTATGTACATGATGAATCATGGATCTATGCATATGAGCCTGAAGCAAAACAGCAGTCGACTGTATGGGCCTTCCAAGACAGCCAAATCCAACAAAAGTTGTTCGTGCAAGAAGCACATCAAAGCAAATGGTTGCCTGTTTCTTTGGCATTATTGGTCATGTGGGGACAATGACATTACAGTAATGCAGAACTATCAATTCCAAATGGTATGTGATCATTTGTTTGCCAGAAGTCATCGGAGAAATTTGAAAAAAGCAAAAGAAGAGGCAAATCATTCTTCTTCTTGACATTGCGAGCTCTCGCACATTGGCTCAAACAAAGGAATTTTTTATGGACCAGAACATCGAACTGATGGGTCATCCACCATATAGCCCTGCTTTGGCACCCTTGTGACTTAAAAATAAATTACGTGGCCAGCGATATGCGACACCCGAAGAAGCGGTTGATGCATTCAAAACGCATGTTTTGGAGCTCCCTCAATTGGACTGAAAAAAGTGCTTTGAAAATTGGTTCAAATGCATGCAAAAGTGTATTGATCTTTATGGAGAATAGTTTGAAAAACAATAAAACCAATTTCGATCATAAACATTTGTTTTTCATTATTAGGCCAGAAATATAAATAGCAACCTTTGTACATAATTTTGTTCAAAAGTGTAGGAATTGTAGCTGAATTTATTATTTAAGATTAATGCCTGATATCAAATTCAACGCACATTTTAGAATAATTATTGTAATGCAATACCACTAGCATTATGATATGTTTAATTCCTAAATATTTATTTAAACAAACTTTTTAGTGTTTGTTACATATTTTTCTCATATTATACATTCCTTTTTATAAAATACCTTTGATGAATATTCCTAAATATGTATTTAAACAAACTTTTTAATGTTTGTTGCATACTTTTATCATATTACACATTCCTTTTTATAAAATTAATAATAAAATACCTTTGATTTTATGTTTATTATTATATCAGCCTTACATAAAAATTTTTAAAAATTTGGCTATCATCATTGTTTAAATTTGATATGTAATTTTAAAGGTGTGTATTTGCCTTATTTTTTAGAAAAATTCATGCAATAGTTTTTATGAGATTATTTTTATGCCAAAATAAGTTTTCTTAACTGGATTTCTTTTTAAAGGACATGAAAGGTTTTGAGTATCAAGCGAAGTATATCAGAAGTAATCAAATGGCACCATTATCAGCTGCTTCTATGGAAAAGGGATCTTACATAAGAGGTTATGAACATCTTGTAAGGTAATTAATAATCACATATGCAAATAATAATCTGAATCCAAATTTTTCTAATTATTATCTTATGTGTTTTCTGAGTGATAAAAATTGCATGCAGTTATGTTTTTATTTCTTAAATATTCCTGTGTGTATTACATACTTAGCAATTATGTATACGTAATAAATATGGAGTTTTCATTTTGTAAATGCATACAGCTTCCATAATAGTCATTATTTGGTATTTTGAATTTCATTTAAATTTATTGCTATGGTGACTTTAAGAGATTTTTATCTATTTTCATGTATATTAACACTATTTGATGTTCAAAAGAAGATATAGTATTTCTACCAATTATTATTATTAGGAAATCAAAATTAATAGATGTTCAAAAATAATCTACTTGCACTAATTGCTTTTCTTTTCTAAATTAGACTGCATATGTTGACTGATTTGCAGCAGAGTGTAAAAGTAATATTCAATTTAATTGAGCATGAAAGTAGTTTATCCAAGCATGCTTTGCTTTTTGATGAAATTCTGCCAACTTTGAACTTGAGAAGAAATCTTGTTCAGGTAAAAAGATCATAACTTTCTGAAAATTCTGTATATTTCTCATTATCAATGCATATTTTGAGATATGTCTGCTAAAATTTGACTGTACTTGTTTCACATAAAAGACAGTTGTGGTTTTCATTCATAAATTAATGATTTTTTTAAATAATATAGATTTGAATCATATATCCTTTCAAAGTACATCTTTTACAAATGTTAATATTCTTCAAAAATAAGTAGTTTCATATGACATTTCATTTTTATGATATAGCCAATCTTGCATAGTATTATTTTTTATCTATCTGTTCATTTATTTTTATAAAGCATTTATTTTTATTTGAAATCACTTCTGTATCTTGAAAATTGTAGTTTCCTTTGTTATATTCAGTTTATATATTTTAAAATAGTCCACTTGTAAATAAGTAAATTATTGTAAATAGTAATTTAATTATTGTAAATAGTAATTTAATTATTGTAAATAGTAATTTAATTATTGTAAATAGTAATTTAATTATTGTAAATAGTAGGTTAATTATTATTCTGATGGTGTTGAAGTTATTGATTTGCTTAAAAGATTTTAATTTTTATATTAATCATTCATGCTGAGAAAATATGCAACTAGTATTAGTAAATCTTTCTGGAAGGAAGTATGTTTTGAATTCTAGATCATTAAATAAAAAGTGTAATAAAAGAAATATGATAAACGCATGTTAAAAGGCATTTTTGAAGTGGTTTTGAATTATCATCATCCATCTCATTTTGTGTGACATTTAAAAACGTATTATCAAGGAGTTTATAATAATGGTAATTTTTATGAAAATTTTTCACAATTATTGTAATTAATAAAGTGTACTTGTAAATTAACACCTTTTATTAATTTCAAGTTAAGTTTCTAACCTAATTAATAAAAGATATTCTTTATATATGTGTATGCGTACATGTGACTGAGTAGATTTGAATGCTGATAATTTAACCTACATTCAAATCGCAGTGAATGGGCTTTCTGCATGGATTTTCAGTGGCTTTCCACATGGTGTACACAAATAAGATACATATTTCTTTTTAAATTCTTCACAAAAGCATCTCTCCCGTTAGGCAAATAGTCACTGTCTTCTATGCCTTAGTCAGTTATCCAGTCAACCACCAACCTTGCATACCTATCTCATTCATTTGATTTTCAATATGTTTTTGTTGTCCTGGATAGTATGGTAATTAATGGAGTCTGACTGATTCTCATGCCATTTGATCATGCTTCAAATAATGAATAAGGCATGGAGATTTGTGACTGCTGTATGTCTAAGATGTAGGAGAACTTAAAATATGTTGACCAAAAAAACCTCAAGAAACTGGACAAAAGGAAAAGGATATGTAAGGCATTTTCTCCCTCTTTACCATGTTCTTCATGGTCTAATTGTGAAGCATGTCCAACTAGCAAAAAAAAACTGAATTTGAGTCCCAGCCAGTGCATAGCAGATTTTCTCAACTTTCATGACTCTGAAAATTTCTCAATAGCTCTTTGTGTGGTGTCCAAGCTAAAATTTGCCACATAATAGTTCATCGCCATAAGAATTTGATGACTGGGTTTCCTCCTACCCAGTTGCCCTTTAAGTGGGGGAGAATGTAGGGTATTATCTGTCTTCTTACTACTACACTGGTTATCATAAATTAAGAAAAAATCGCAAAATTCATGATTACTGAAAAAGATACATGTAGAATGATACATGAAACTTACCTGCAAAATACAAGTAAGGTATCAAATAACATAAAAAGAAATTACCAGACAATTATGGTAGTACAGAAATTAGCACATGTATCAAATGAACAAATCGAAGGTGTCAGTTTACTATAGGAAAAGTACCTTCAATATGGAATATGATCACCTCTAGAAGCAATACAACACATACAGCAATGTGTGATGCTTTCAATTATACGGTCTATCAGTTCCATAGGAAGCAAGAGCCATTGCTCATGAAAAGCAGTTGCAAGCGCGGCAAGGGTCTGAGGGGTCGGATTGAGAGCAGCTAGACATCCCCCTAAAGCATTCCAAATGTGCTCGATATGATTCAAGTCCGGGGATCGAGCTGGCCACTCTATGCGCATAATTGTTTCCTGTTGAAGGTAATTATCTATGATGCGAGCCCTGTGTGGTCTTGTGTTGCCGTCCTGTAACACGAAAGCATCACCTATTGCCCCGGCATATGAGCGCACATAAGTATCAAGGATGTCATCTCTATAAACATGAGCATTCACAGTTCCCCTTGGAGAGATGTGGTGGTCTGTGCGTCCACACAAAGAGATGCCGCCCCAAACACAGACACTGCCTCTTCCGTATACATCTCTTTCATGGATGTTTGATGGATGATGAGGGGTTCCAGGTTCTCTCCATATTAAGTAGCGCCTACTATTGCTGTCTAGACTAAACCTGAACTCATCCGTAAAGAGAATAGCCCTCCATTGATCAGGCGTCCAGTGGACATGTTGACATGCCCACTGCAAACGGTCCCTCTTATGGCATGATGTGAGCAGCGTGCAAATGGCTAGTCCCCTCACATACAGAGCAGTTTCGTGAAGCCTTCTATGCACAGTTGACATTGACATCAACCTTCCGGTGGCTGCAGGAATGGAGGATCTAAGAAGAGTCGGAGTAGCAGTTCTATTTCTGCATGCACATAATGTCAAATATCGGCCATTGGTGCTCTTTGTAGCAGTTAGCCGTCCTTGGCTGAATCTCCTAGATGCCAAATCTGTGGCTTGATATTGCCTCCAAAGTCTATGAACTACAGAAGGACTCACATTTAGACATCTAGCAACTTCTGTTTGACTTTGTCCTGCCTCTAGTCTCCCAATGGCTTTCCAGCGTAATTCTGCAGGCAAATGATGCCTGGAGGTCATTGTTACAAATTGTCTATCTCAGATTTCTGATGTCACTATCGCAGTAAAATATGTGGGCTTGCTCTCAAACATGGACTTTTATGCTCCTCGTAGATGATGTATTCCGAGTGCAGCGCCACTAATTTGCATATTGCAGTTTTACTCAGCTACTCTTACTTGGCAGCATATTCAAATTTTATACTGTTTGGCTTATTTTTGAGGGAGTTATCACTATTTTTGTGATTTTTCCTTAATTTATGATAACCTAGTATATATGCCTTCTTGATATTATTGGAAAACCCATCCTGTTTTCAACTGAGAGATCCAGAGTTCAAATCCTTGCCAGGGCATAGCAGATTGTCTTGCATTTCATGACTTAAAAAAATTCTAAATAACTCTATAGATGTACAAGAATCCTGGTGTCTGTTGCTTTAAGTCAAATTTGGGATGGAGATTAAGCAAATGTCCCTTGTGCATTTTGCCTAGATTAAACAACTGAATTCACTCCAATATATTTTGTGCATTTGTCGATTACATTGTTTTTCCATTGTTACTGCTTATTGCATAATACTGTGAGTTGTTAATATTATCTCCCTTATTTTAAAGCTAGTATTTAAATTGTTCAAATGTAAGTTATAATATTATTATCATTTTATTTTTTAGTCATCACCAAAGTACCAGGAACCTATTTATGATTTGCATCGAGTTCTTCTAAAGATTGGAAAGGAGAAAATGCCTGAATTTTCAAAGAGATTTGATCAGGAAATCGCTAAATGTTGGTTACAAAGTGCCAGACTTTCTAGAAAGTAAAATTAATTTTATAACACCTATTATTAATAAATACACTTTTAAATATATTTTATTGCTTTTATTTGATTAGAAGCATTGAGTAAACTCACTAAATCGTAATCTACTATTTAGTTGAACATGTACTACAAGAGCACATGCCAAAAATTATAATAATTCCTTACAGCATGATTATTCCTAAAATCTCTCTCAAATATGTAAAATGTAAAATTTCAAAAAGAAGTGAGTTTTAGGCTTACGTTTATAAGCATCTATACCTTGAATTATGATAATTAGCTTAATCACTTATCAGTATATTGCTGAAAACTTATGAAATCAATTTGTTCAGTTAAAATAATTTAGTAATATGAGAGAAAATAATAAACTTTTTCAAACAGCTACAAACATCATATATAAGAAAAGAAAAATGAAATCTCATTTTAATAAGTATGAATGATCTTGGTGAATCTTTTACTGGTATGCTAGAGAAAATCTTTGTAAATAAAATGTTTATCTCAGTATGCTTTCAAGTGGAATTGCATCTGACATTTGTAAATTGGAACAGGAAGATTCTTGCCATATTCTTGCATTTTCTCACATTCAATTCCAGATTTCACTCTGATTTAATTAAAAATATATTTCTATAATCTTCCTGTTTTAAAGCAATCTTTCAAAACTATACAGAATTTGTATTAAAAATGAATAAAATAGACTACCTACAAATATAACATCAATATCCTAACTCTTTCTTCATCAAATTAACATTAGTTGAGCAGTTCCTTCTTGATCTAACCTGGATCAGTCTGACTAACAGTGGTTATATGCAGTTATACACTGTATAAGAATAATCATAGATTTTCCTTCCTTCCTTTTCTTTTGTAGCTTGCAGCATTATCATTTCCTATTCAGTCATTATGTTTATTAACAGTGGCACCTACCATATAAATGTTTTCATTGTTTGCTTTCACTGAATATTTTTTTGAAAATAAAATTACCATTGCAGTAAATCAGCTATTTTGGGGGAAGGGATTAAAATACAAGGTCTGTTCCAAAAGTAATGTGCCAATTTTTTAAAGAAATTTATTGAACTCATTCATACAATTACTCAATATTCTTCAAAATGCATCATCCCTCCTGCTTTTTCGTGTTCCAACACGATTTCCATGCTTTATATGCATCCTGAAAATCAGTCACAGTGATGTCCTTTGATGTTCTCCACGATCCCCAAATGCTGTCCTTTGATGAATTTCTTAATCTTCAGGAACAAAAGGAAGTTGGATGAGGACAAATCAGGGTCTGATTTTTGTTGTTTGACTTCTAAATCTATATAATGATTAATACAAACTATTCTTTGAACGATTACAGCTGATGTATGCTGTTTTTAAATACTCAGCTCTCGTGGATAGATAGTAAACTTCTCTGCTACAAGATAATGCTAAACCTCTTAATGCCTGTACAGCTCAGAAGAAACTAAAGGAATTTAAGGAATTTATGTGGTTTACAGCATATAATCTGGACATTGTAGTAAAGGATTATTGCTTACTCTGATCCGTGGTCTCTTTTCCTCAAGAGTAGCACTTTAACAAGTTAAGGCTGATATAAATGAGTTCTTCATTTCCAAAGACAAGAACTAGTACTGCCATTTCAATGCTACTGAAGCTTAGATATTTTAAGATTGTGCACTAGGAGAGCTTATACTCTGAATGATAGGCAACTATTGTAAAATTAGGCATCAAGAAGTGAAAGGAACAAAATATTGTAAAAACTTTGATTTAACTCAGTATTGCATAACTATTTTTCATATGTTTACCTATAGTTACATAATATTAAGTCTCATCTCACAGCTTGAACAGATTACTATACTGGAAGCTATGTAGAAATGTCATACTAATATTAATATAGAGTTTCAATTTTTAACAAAAAAATAATAATTCTATTCATTCATGATATTTTTGGTCATTACTAAAGGCATTCTGTAATCTGTTCTTACTCTCATTGCAATTGAAAACAACTGAATAATTAATTTTCTTTATTTAATATAGTTGAAAGGAATTGTTGTTTTCTTGCTAAGTAAGCATTCTGTGATTTGTAATAAAAATTTATCTTTAAGAAATCTGAAAATTATATATTTTGAAATGTGCGATTTCAAAAAATATGTTTCAAACAATTTATTCATTTTAGAGCATTCTTTGAAACCATTTTTTATTTTTACTTTTTTACAATTAATGGCATTTAGGAATGGTCTTCAACAAAGAGCATATAGCTGTCTTTTAGAGGCTGGATCTGTTAATTCAGCTGACTTTTTTATGGAAAAATCCAAGTGGCTTTGGAGCAAGGTGAGTTTAACGTAGTTGACTGAGAGACAGAGAAAATTAATTATTTATATGTCTAAGTCTTTAATTTTAAATGTTTATACATTAAGCAGAAGGTGTGCAATACAGAATTGATACAGAAAAATAGTCCAAAAATTTTATATTTTTGTACACAATACAGAAAATTAATTCATAAAGTTTTGTCCGAACTGATGTGTTAGTTATCTGATAAAGCAAAAGAAATTAATCTAGAAAGAAATTAAACTAATGAAATAAACAAATTTGCCTAATTTTTAATTTAAGGAAAAAAAAAATAAGAAGTAAGATTCATTCTGATGCTGTGTTGAAAAGGCCAATCTGATGTGATCAGTCAAGTTCAAGAAGGTAACAATCAAATCTAAATCATTGCTTCTAAAGTAAAAATTATGAAAACTGAATTCAGGCTTTAGTGATAAGTTGCAGCATGCTGATTTGTCAAAGGAAAGTCCTTGTACTTGAGTCCTACTTAATAACCACATTTTATGGTATTACCTGATTAATATACTTTTAAGTATTCCTTGGAAATAACTATGACTCCTCATTTGGCCTTGAACTTTAGTACATGTTTTGCTTAAAATCACTCTGAGAAGTATAAAAAGTGCTGCCTATCATAATGGTTCTCAACCTTATTTGCCCCATGCATCCCTTTTGCTATGGTTAGGTAATCATCTCTCCTCTTTTCCAAAACTTGGAAAATGCATGTATACATATTTAAATTTAGATTACGTTTTAATGAGTTTAAACAAGAAAATGTGTAGAAAATGCTGATAATTACCAAAACTTATTTAAAAGTACTTTTTTATACTCAAAAACTAAAACTAAATATTTAGGAGGTAAATAAAACACTGATTGCATTCTAAAACTATGAAATTCTTTCCTGAAAGGTAGGGGGTCTCTGCCCTATCAGATAGTGATTAAATTCAGTTTCAAGCGAATTAAAGCTGAGATTCAAGTCATTATTTAAGCTAGAAATTACGAGAATCTGGCTGTGGGCAATGGTAGCATATCCATCCAGAATGAAAAGTTTTGTATTCTCACATAAGCCAGACTTTATAGTTTTAAAAGGAAAATGTTTATTTTTTATTAAACAGGTATAAATTTGGGGAAAAATAAAAAAGTTGCATAGTTTAATATTCAAACAAATAAACTAAGTAAATATCAGACATTATAATGATTTATGATTAATCTTGTTAAAAATACTCATATTATAGTGGTGTTTACAGAATTATAGCATTAAGAAAATATGAAAGATGAATGGACATTTATGGTTAGATCAAGTCCATGAAAAATTTTTAACTAAGAATAAAGTTATGAGCCATAGTAAGAAAGCTTCTATCAGGAATGTAAATATCTACTCGAAAAATATTTTTCCATTTTTTACATAAAAACTTAAAAATTGAAAAATTTAGCTTAAGTTCAGTGCATATATACTATCCTCCATTTAAAATTGCACATATATGTAATTACTTTATTGATTCCAAATTATTTATGTAGCTTTTCATCTGCATTGTACCTTCTACAACTCTTGTATTGTTTTTGAAGTGCAAAAATAGTGTTGCATGGAGTGTGGAGCTCTGAGGTGACTAAGGTTCTCTAGTGAGTTATGATTAAGTTTTTAGATATCTCATAGCTTTCAGAACCATTATGGGATTTCCTATATTGGAGCATAACTGTGTTGAATTCAGCCATTCCCATGACTATATATGTTTTCAATGGCAGTAACATTCTAAGTTTTAGCATATTAACTTAAATTTTATCTTTGTAAGATTTCACTTGATCTGATAATACTAATTAATCCAAAACACCTAACAGATGGGGCCCACCAGCGGCCGAGCGGTAAAGACGCTGAACACTGGTAGTTCGGTCCGAGGTTCGAATCCCGTGAACGGGCTGGCTGCATGGCCGTTTTCGTGGTTTTCCCCATGTGTAACGTGTATACGAGCCAGTTTCCCTTAGAAAGTCCTCCACGAAGGCATCCATCCCTTTAGGCAGATAGCCCTTGTGTGCTTTGCCATAATTGAATAACCTAATCTAACCTAACAGATGGGAAGTGAATTTTTGCTGTGTCTGAAATGAAGACAAAGTCAGGAGAAAGATAAAAATAACTTTTTATGTAAACAGAATTTAGAGCAGAAAGGCACTCTGCTGTGCTACAGTACAAACCGTAACTCATGGTGATGCAACTAAATAGAACAGTCAAATTTAGATGTTAAATAATAGTCAAGGACTACACAATTAAATATTACTAAGAAGCTGGTGCAGTACTCTATTGGAGAATCAAAATCAGAGTGTCGGCAGCGACAGAATGTGAGGTCAAATAATTACAACTATCAGAGCTGGCAGGAAACTAATAAACATAGTGTTCTTGTGATGCTAGAAATATGCTCTGTCTTTAAATCCCAAAACCACAGTTTAAATACTGTTAAATAGTTATTTGCATTCTGGTGAAAAATTTGGAAAGGGAACATTAAAGTAAAGGCTGAAATTATAAATAACTGGTTAATTAACATAAAATTCATACATGTTTCTCCAATAGAGTTTAAGTAATTGCAACAGAATTTTTTAATGACCTTGCTAAGATTTACCTTGCTCATCAAGAAGCTCAATATTTGGGTTCTTCAAGAATTGAAGGAAATTCCCTTAAAACAATGAATCTGTATTTTCGATGTGCATTTCAAATGTAATGTAATCTACTCTTTTTTTTTAAGCAAATTATCAGTAGTGATGAAAAATGGATCATCTACAATAATTTTAATTGCAAAATATCATGGTTCAAGCATGATGAAATAGCCCTAGAAAAAGATTATGCTGTCAGTATGGTGGTATTACAAAAGTATTTTGAGCCATTGGGTATTTTGAGCTGCTTCTAAGCAACCAAATGATCATCTCAGATGTTTACTGCTAACAACTTATGAAACTGAGGGAAGCAATCAAAGAGAAAAGGCCAGAATTGGCAAATGACAAAAGAGTCATATTCTGCCCCTGCAATGCAAGGCCTTGCACATATTTAGCAACACAAAAGAAATTATTGGAGCTTAGTTGGGAAGCGATGTCACATTTCCGATACAGCTCGACCTTGCATCATCGGATTATCATTTATTTCAAAGTTTACAAAGTTTCTTAAATGGTAATAATTTCATTAATTACGATGACCTCAAATTGCACTTGGTTGAGTTTTTTTTTTTTTTTTGCTGATAAAATTCAGAAGTTCAATGAGCTTGGAATCATAAAATTACCAGAAAGATGGCAAAAGGCATCAAATAGAATGGAAGATATTTGACTGATTAAAGTTCATTTTTTTTATATAGAAAAAATTTAATTTTATTTCTCATAAAAAAATCAAAATTACTGTCTTGCGAACCTAATAGTTAACATTTGTAAAAGTCTGGCGCATTCAAAACGTTTCCTAAGTTTTATCAAAAATTGCCAGAGGAATAATGATTTTGATAAATAAATTTTACAAAAATTTTAATATCTCTTCAGTTCAACTGAATAATTTTTATTTTGTTACTTTGTATAGCAAAATTAGCACAGTGTGATTTTGGAATACAAATAAATTTATTGAGTAAAGATTGTTTTTAATATTTTATAATAATAATAGCTGCATAAGTTTGTGCTTTGTTTAACATAAAATTTTGAAAAATATTTTAGGGTGAAAAGGAACAAGCAATATATTGTATACAAAAAGGAATTAGTGAATATTTCCCTTCAGTTGATAAAAACTATAATGGACATTCAACTCTCTCAAGTGATGAACAGTTAATGTGTGCTAAGGTTTGCATTTCAGTTTTAATGAGTTCATACTTTTAATGTAAATATTTATTCTGTGAAATTTTTTAAAGCTTCAAAATTGTATTTGTGTGTTATGCTTTATCAAAAAATAATTTTCAATTTCTTAAAATGCAGAGTTTTTATAAATGATTTATCAGATTTCAAAACACTATTTTTTAAAGTAATGTAAATAAAAAACTGTTTTTCTCAAACACAACAAATGTTCAGCATGTGCCTCCATTGGTAACAATACACATCCCAGTGGTATTCAAGTTAGGTTCATAGCATTTACTTGTCTATTGTTATCACATTAGAAATTAATTAGCATTTCCCGAGTCCTGTGTGCATATAAAAACATTGTTCTTAGCATGCAACAAATGTAATGTATTCTGTCGAGAAAATAATAATGAAATGTAGAAAAGCCAAGCTATTATAATTTTGAAAACTTTGAAAAATTAATGTTATTAACTAAGAGTGTAAAAAAAATTTTTTAATGTGAAAGAAAATACATTTCACCAATACAAAAATCAATATTTTCATTTAATACATTTCATTTTTTCAGTTGATAATTTTTGTACATCGAAATCAAAATTATGATTGTCCAGTTGTGATTAGCTTCTAAAAATTTATTTATGTCTCCTTCCAAACATATGATTCATGTTCCCTAATGAGAAATTTCAATGCTCTTTCAGTATGGGGACTATATATCAAACCACATTGACATGATAGCTGAAAATTCAGCAAGAAATAAAATCAAAGATGGGATCAAAAACTGAGCAATGAATTAATTGATAAATGAGAAAATGCCATCAAAGTTAAACTTATGTTGAATTCAGGCAATTTTATAATTGCTAGAAAGATTAAACAGTATTATGTCAGTGTTGATGCGATTATTTTTAATGTTGAAATGTGCTTTAAGGTGACAAGAGGTTTTAGTTACCTATTATGTACTGTTATGCATTATACTATTTATTGCTTTTTGTTTGTGCTTTTTTTTTGGAGGGGTATAAATATCTGCTAAAACATGTTTTAAAATTTTCTTATTGTATGCAAAAGATTCATAATTATACATGCAAGTTAATAATTAAACGTAATATGTATCAAAACTGAGCATTTTGAACTAATAAATCCAAAACTAATAATTCTGATTTTTTTTTAATTAAGCTTGATTTTAAAACAAATACTTTAATCAAGTTTGTTAAATTTATAACAATAAGAATAAAATGCATTTATTAAATTTATGCAACCAATATATTTTGCAATTAATATATTTTCTTTTTTTCAATTTGTTTGAAGGCTGGTAGCTGCAAATCGGAGATTTTTTTTTTAATAGATTGCTGTTTCAGCATCAGCGGATGAAGTAAAAGCAGAACTTTTTTTTTTTAAAGATACTCATAAATATAATTTGAAATTCTTCAGTGTTAAGCATAAGTAAACATTTCACAATATTTCCTATATGGTGTGTTTTATTTTTTATTTCTAGCATATGCCTCATATTTCATTAGATTCATTGTGGGTAAAGCTGACGTCGTATTTCAGTAAAAAACTTCATAACTTATTACTGAAAATCTATTTACACAACATCTTAGGAACATTACATTTCATCAGCTTTTAGATGGTCACCATTTATTAAATGGCTTTCATTTTCAGGTAGTGGAAATTGCCAGTTTGGAGTCAAATGTTTCATATGTTGATCATAATTCTTGGTCTAGAACTGAAATTGTTTACCATAAATCTATTTCTGTTTCTTTGCTTATCCATGCAAAATCATATCTCACTGCCAACTAAATATCTGCTTTCTACTGTTATACATATTGTAAAAATTTCCTTTTCAGAATACTTGCTTTCTAAGAAACTAATTATTTAAAATCGGTTTCCATTTTGTCACAGACAGTGATGAGGCCTTTCAAAAATGTTTCTCTTGTTATCATAGATGACCTTCAGCTGTTAAAAATAATCCTAACTATCTTGTCATTATAACATTTCATCTCTATTTTAGTTACAAAATTGCTCGAATTCTCCACAAAGTCGCTTTTCAGGTAATGTTTGCAACCATCAATAAACTTGCTCATTCTTAAAGATTTCATCCCTAATTTTCAACCTTGTGGAATTTTAACTTAACATGATTTATCACATATCTTGTAGAATTTTAGCTTAACACATTTTGTGATATCAGTGTGGTTTGACATTAATCAACCAGACTGAAAGTACATTGAAACTTTTCAACAGGAAGCATGAATAATACGTATGAAAAGGAGAAATAAACAAAATTTTGTTAACTAATCACAATTGGACACTTAATCGTGATTTTCACTTTCAATCTAGTAAAATTATTTTTAACCCTTTTTCAGTTAGTAAATTAGATTTATTTGA
Source organism: Stegodyphus mimosarum (assembly GCA_000611955.2). NCBI lineage: Eukaryota > Metazoa > Arthropoda > Arachnida > Araneae > Eresidae > Stegodyphus > Stegodyphus mimosarum. The sequence continues at coordinate 259,201 of KK115595.1, forward strand.
ACATTTCCACATCAATGAAAATCTTTCTTCTTTACTTAATGACATTAATTCAGTGCATTCAAATTTCTAATAGCTTACTTTTTTCATTTTCATTACTATTATCCTCAACAAATTGCATTTGCTTTTGCTTTGCTGCACGCATTTCTTTCCATATAAAATCATTTTGCTTCTTTGTCTAATTGCTCTCAAAATTGATTTCAAAATCGGCTCAGTTTTTAAAATGTATAGGCTAAACAAAACTATGGTACTTATTCATGAACCTTCTTTGTGTGGGCTCCAGAAATAGCCTTTTGTAAATGTATGGAAATTTTGCTGAAACATTGTCGCGTGTTTTTTATCTGCATGTACACATTGTCAGATAAACATCCTTTCTGTTAAATGTGCTGTTGGTTGAATGTGTTGTCAGTTAATTGTCCTGTTGGCTAAATGTCTCTGGCCGTGTTGGCTGAATGTCTAGTTGGCTAAATGTCTGCGACTGCTTCCCCAAGAGAGATATTATCAATACAATATCAACTATTATACTGCTGCAAAGAGCCACTCAGAATGACTAAGTATCATAGGTAGTGCTCCTCAAACAGTAACATAAGTTCTAACAGCATTAGCTGGAGTAAGCAGCATTAGCTAGACCTTCTCCATATGTGAAACCCTGGCCATCAAAACCCGAGCGAAAACTATGGTTCATTCATTCATAATATACAATATAGCTGCAACTCGTTATTTTTTAAGTTTAATTGTGACAACATCGGAATAAGCATTACTATCCGTGCCCTGGATTTAGTGATAAATATTACAATGTGTGCTTATAGTGAAGTGTAGCCTCTACCATTCTTCTCACATTAGTGCTTCGTTACATCATATATCCATGAAATTAAGGTAAACAATTCTGAATGATGACTCTCAAATTGTTGATGCACTTACAGAGCTCTAATTATTACATGTTCCTTCCAAGAGTGTGCTGTTCTAGGCATATGATTGCTGTCATGACAATTATTGATGCTTTATTTGAACTGTTTGTAAGAACATCATATAACTATATCATGAGTTTGGCCTTTGTGCTGTTTATCAGTTCTGCCAACCCAGTTCCCTGAAAGTACTGATGCAACCTCTGTTAAATTTGTGCAGGTTCTGGTATCATCATTAGATGGGCCTTCAACACATTTGCTGAAACAGGCAACACTGCCCTATAAACTATCCAGATTGATGCAACAGCAGAGCAAGTTACATTGAGATCTGAGGTATTCTTTCTTGGAATTCTATCTGGGGCAGGACCGTAAGCAATACCTAATGTCTATTTTGATGCACATTGCTTGCTTTGTTTCAACCTGTACCTATGCCTGCGTACTTTGTGATATGAATTTCGCATATGTTTTAGATCCATTCTTAGTCTTTTGTCTATGCATTTCCTATCATTTACATCCTATAAGTTTAATCAGTTTACCCTTAGCAAATATACATATTTGTAAAAATGTGATTGACAAAAATATAACATTAGTTCATCTGAAGGAATTATATTTTTCTTTCTTTAGAAAAACATCAAGGTTTAAATAAGTAATTTTTTTATAGTCTGCAAATACTTAGAACTATATTTTTAATTCGTGTACTTTTTTTAATATATTTTTAGTAATAATTATATTAGCTTATTTGCATTTTTCATGTGTACTGATTAGTATTTTATTTGCAGGCCAAACTGATTTTAGCTATTTACAGTGAAGAATCTTCAATAGTAGATAGCAACAGTTTAATTGATATGTATAAAGAAGTTATAGTTTTACAACCCAACTGGGAAGCAAGTCATTTTCATTTAGCAAAATATTATGATAAAATGCTGAACTCTACTGAAGAATTAGCTATGAAATCGTAATGAATTCTTTTTTTACTAAAAATTGTTTTAAAATGCATATTTTATCTTTAGTTTACATTTGTCATTTCTTTTCATGTATTCTTTCTTTCTTTTCTTTTTATAGAGAAATTATGGTTAAAGTAGTGAGGAATTTTGGTAATTCTCTAAAACATGGTTGTAAAAATGTGTATCATTCATTGCCAAGACTTTTGGACATTTGGTTTGACTTAGGAGCTATACATTCTCATGATTCGACAAAAAAATTCAGTAATGTATGGAAGTCAGTTTCATCTAATCTAGAGAAAATCACTTGCATGGTACTTATTTTATTTTTAGTTTAATGATTCAATGTATTATCTCTAAAAATTATTAACTATCATACTTTGACAATATGTAATTTGCAGATTGTTCAAGATTTATACGATAATATTCCTCTTTATTTGTTCCTGACTGCTTTTCCTCAACTGATTTCAAGAATTTGCCATATATTTAACAATATTTTATTTTATGTGTTCAGATAATTAAATTATAAATTGTAATTATCGCCCTTCCCCCATTATGTTAAAATTAGTTTGATATTTAGCTATTTATTCTTTAAAATTATATTCTTATTGAAAATTATACTTAATCTTATTAGAAATTAATGCTTAATATTATTAGAAATTAATTTCAAGACTTTTGGGATCATATTGTCAACAATCAATGTGGATGATGATGGCTGTTTCAAAGGTTAGTATTTTTGCAACTGTATTCTATATTGTACTTATGGAGTTAAATAATAGTTAAATATTTCTGTATTTCAATTTCAGTCATCATATCCTACAAGGAGCAGACGCTGTAAGCAAATATTTCAAGAAGCTGTCTTATTGAATCCTAGTCTTGGAAAATTTATAAGTGACACTACTCGATTAGCAGACAAGTTTATCGAACTGAGTAACAAAAATGTTGGTGATTCTAATGTCTTAAGCATTAGTGATAATTTCCCAAGTCTTTTGAAGTTGTTAGATGAAAAGTATGTCATTACATTCTTTTTCAATCTAATATTAATTTATCATTATTTCAAATATTTTAACAATATTTTATTTTGCCAAATTATTATTTTTCATGAAATTTAACATTATTAAAATTGCACTTCTATTTTATAGTATTACATACTGTCTGGTATATCAGTATGCATTATACAGGGTTATTGCAAAAGGATTATATAATTTCTGTAATTTAGTTTAAAAAAAGAAACCCTTAAAGATTTGATGAAACTTTGTGGGGTATATGTGCTTTTTGTCCAGTATTCCTTTCGAGTATCACATATGATCATGTCATACGTATGATCATGTGACTTCATGCGCATCATATGACTTAATTGAAAAAATAGCCACATTGACAGTGAAGAAGGCATCTTTTATTTTATGGAGCTCATTCAGGTGCTGCAATAATTGAAATTTGCATGAAGTAAATTCTAGCTATTTTCACCAAATTTCCCAAATTAGGATGTGGGATCTATACTTTCAAGGCTTGCTGTCATTGTTGATTTCCTTTACTTTTGTTGAAAGGCATGGTAAACACATTAAATTTGTTCTTTGAATAAGTGGTATTAGTCAGGACTTTTGTATAAATAGTCTTTCTTTCATTTAAATTTCATATGCCAGTCCTAAATGTATTTCCTGTCTGAAAGTGATTTTCTGGAAATACATTGAAATTTGTGTTGAATAGTGGATTATGTTTTTCTGAATTCTGAAATACAACAAAACTTTTCTACTGCAGATGTGAGGATTGTTCCCTAAATCATGTGATGTATGGTGACTACTTACAACATTGCATGGAACATGTGGGGGGAAAGCAAACTTGTATGCTCATACCCCTTCAGATTTTATAAATATATTTTACACTCTGTTTTTTTAATCTGCATAAATTATTGAAATTATATATTTTTTAATAATAAAACTGTATCAAAACAAATACTTTGCATAATAAATTTGATTTTGATACTTAAAAGTAGATGCAATGTATTTAACATTGTAAACTAAAGTATGACTCTTTAAGATATATGAAATAATTCATAACTGAGTAAATATTCAAAAAATTTATCTTTTAGTAAATTTGTTATCTGTGACAATTTAGTTAGCATAGATAATCATAATACTGCATTTTATTAAATGTAGATGAAATGTTAATTGCAGCTATGTATGTACCCATTACATAGTGCTCCTTGTGTAACAAAACACTGTATATCTCATTATAATAAGTATGCAGTGTGGCTGGCAACTTTATCAACCACTATCTAACGATGAGCTAAAAAACTGAATAAGTAATATAAAACATTAGAAAATGTTGAATACATATCAGTAGATGAAGGCCCTTTTAACCATAATTTATCATCTATTTTGAACCAATGTATTCAAGTGGTGTTATATTTTGAAACTGTATGATAATAGGTCTGTTAACATCCAAAAAGTAAATTTAATATCTATATCTTATAACTGGTGGAAAACAGTTTACTGGCAAGGTTATATTTTTTCTGTTGGAACAATATTGTCAGTTGTATGAGTGATAACAAGTTTCATCTATTCGTTAAATTTATGACATCCAGTAACTACTGTCTTTAATTCACTAAAAGGTCCACAGTACAAATGTCTCTCCTTTTACAAAATATAGAACAGAATCTTTCACGAATTCATCGTGAAAGATTTGAATATATATTTAGATGTATATAAAAAGGCTTAGTCATAATGCTTTGCGGGCACTCCTTATCAGAATGCTAATTCAAATGAAATTTCATCATAATTCACTGCTTCATATGCTTATATAGAATGTCCATTTCATCTGAAGCTCCTATCCCAGCTAAAACAAATGCCAGTATTTGTTCCCAGTAGCATGCTTGGCAAGAAAGTATGTTAGTCACATTTCTGCATTGACGAGGGATGAATAGTTTATGATCTAAGTGGTTTTTCATAATTGCGTTCTGTCAATGTTTTACAGTGTAGAATGCTCATTATGCTTACTATTTTCAATCTTCTATCAATGGAAAAGAAACTGTTATTGATGTTTAAGGCAATATTAGCTGCAGGTGAATTGTGGCCACCAGAAAGTGTCTGTAATAAATAAATTTTGGGTTATATATTTTGTTTTTATAATTGCTTACAAAAATATGTTAAATACTGTAATCAATAGAAATTCACATTAAATTCTTTCTATATTTATGTAAGATGAAAAATATGTAACTCTGAATTATACCTTAAATTAGCAACAGCTCCTTGATTCCTCTTTTTGATTTGGGCACTTCTTCTTCTCTATTCTAAAAACAGTATTAACTTTTTTAAAACTGTATCATATCTGAAAACTAATTCTGTGTTATGTCATCTTCACCTTCTGCATTGTGTGTAGTTCTTAGCCAATCAGGCTAATGAAAAATTTTGCTATAAATACCACTTCAATCCAATGATGCTGTATCTTTCTCTGCCTATGCTTGCTAACTAAAGGACATCTCTTGCTAGGCTGCTTCTGTTAAAAATGTAATACATCATCATTAAAATTGTGGGGTGCAGATTGTCCCCATTGTGATGTGTCATGCCATAGAGTAATCAACGAGTAATAAAGATATGTTAGGATTATCAAGTGACTTTGTAATTCTTGAAAAGTTCCCAGTATCTTCTACTATGTAATCAAAATTTCATTGATCATTCAACTTCAGTCCACTTGTGACTGCAGAATAATTGGTGCTTCCCTAGTCAAGCACTCGCCTAATATAAAATTATCTACAATGAATTAAATTATTATCCCCTGCATATATATATATTCCATTCTCCTGTAAGCGCGCTACATATCGTGGAGGCTTTTGCATAAAATGCAAGAAACAACTTCCATAGCAATGAAATATGGAAGAACTAGGCACTGCTGTTTGACTGAATGTGGATAATGGCAGAACTAAGTATGTTATTAATGGCATATATATGTATGTTAAATAACTTATGTTATATAGATATTGAATAAATTGCTGATTTATCGTTTACCATAGTCAGTTCATTTTCAAAGATGTTTAAAACTTGCAAAGAACTAATTGTTTCAACTTTCTTAATCATCATCATTGGTCTTCCAGCAACCACTGGTCATTTACTAAATCTCATATGCTTAAATTACTGGAAATATCACAAATATGTGTATTTTGGCTTTAATTTAAGGTAGTAATCTGGTTACTGCTTTTTTATCACACAAAAGCAGCATGGTGCTGCTACATTAGCATTTTTTTTAATTCTTCTTGTAACAGCTATTTTTGTAGTGCTATCCTGTTTTTGGTAAGGAACATAATTGTAACAAAAAATTGCACACATTAAAATTTTAAAAGAAAAACAGATACATAATTTTATATTTTCCGATGCTAATCAGATTATACATAATAAGTGCACTAAAATACATATTTTAAATGTATACTTAATTCTGAAGTATCCTTTCTTGCTAATGTTATTGTAAGAAGACAGAACTTTTACATTTTAAGTATCTATGTATTTTTAGTTAATCTCTGTGTTGAAAAAACTCTAGGAAGTACAATAATTATGCCACATTTGCAAAAAATAAAAGAAAAAAATCAGTAATGTGGGAAAAGAATTTAAGATAATAAGTTTAATCTGATGTGTCACTAAGTAGGAGCTAATTACAATTTTTGCTCTAAGCATTTGTGAAAGGGTTATAGGGTTATTCTAGATTTTATTATAGTCATGTTTTACTATTTACATTTTAGGAAGTGTACTGCTTTTCCTTAGTCACTCAAAATAAATATTTCACAATTAATCCATGCCAGATGGATGATTAATATTCCATTGAAACTGAAAAGGGAAGCAATATTGTCAATGAAATTATAATGCTTTATATAAGGAAGATACATTTGTAATTAATCAGTTTTTATGGTTCTATAGGCATTTTAGCAAGATCATGCTACCTTCGCAGATGCAAATGATTGTGACGCTTCCTAATGGATATTTAAGCATTCCAGAGCATAATGCATTTCCATTTACCCCTGTGTATATTCGTGGGTTTGCAGATACAGTAAGTAATAATCTGATTGCCTTTTAATCCCTCATTTTAGAAAACTATGTTAAGTTGATCATGGTTTAACTGTTATTCTCTATCTCAGGTTGAAGTTTTCCCATCTTTGCAAAAACCAAAAAAACTTATTGTTCAAGGAAGTGATGGGAAATTGTATCCCATTATGTGCAAACCTAAGGTGAATATTTTTTATGTAATTCTAAAAATATTTGACAGTAAAAATGACTTTAATTTTAGTATAAATTATGCTCAATGAATGTATGGTCTTGTAAACAGTAATAAATTCCATACTTGAAAATACTGTATAATTAATACTCTTCCATGAATTTATAATTCACTATACTTTTTTCATCATTGTTCTTTTGTATAATTTTATATGCATAATGCATTTAATTTAAAAGCCAAAGTTTTATCCTTCCAAATGAAAGCATTTTAATAAGAAATGAATGAAGGATATAGTGTTTTAAATATCTTTTTTTCTCTTCCTTGGGTATTCATCAATATCACCCATCCTGGACAGTAAAAATGATATAAAATTCATGTGGATAAAATGAAAACATGCTATAAACATTTCTTATTCTTTTTGTCATTGTGAACTAAAAAGCTAATTACTCGGACTGTTTGCTAGAATTCAATTGTAACTACAATGGAGACTCAATTATTGATACCAAGGGTTAAAACCATTAATTTTCATTATCTACTGATGACTAAGACAATATGATGAACAGAAAAAAACTGCCAGAATACAAAGAATAAAAATAAGTGCTAAAACAAACATAATGGTTCATATTATACTGCAAAATATGGATTTATGATGGCATTTAGAAATAAAAATCTAATATACTGTTTTAAAAAATATATTATTGTACTGCATGGAGAAACAAATTCTATTGAAAATTGTTATATAAGTTTGATAATTAGAATTTATTCTGATTATTTATAAAATTTCATGAAATTTATATTAAATTCATTATTCATTAACAATTTATGTAACTTCATACAGTAATACATGAAATTTAATAGAAGACGTTTTCTATACATGATAGGTAATAAGAAATGAAACTCATTTAATATGATGTCAATGAATTATGTTAGATATTTATTATTTAATGTGTTGTGGCTAGAAATTTTGTGCTATAGATTATTTTGAATTTAATTATGTTTTCACTGTTCATTATAATAAGCAAACTAAGATGCAATAATGTAACTAATTTTCAAGTTCAGTCTTCTAGACAATTTCATTTTTCTGTGTTCTATACAATTGTACTATGCTAAAAATGAACTGTTGCATCAATTTTCATATCTGGTAATAATGGTGGCAAGAATTTCTGTATCTATCATGATACATCGATTGACAAATAATTAACTGGTTTTCCAATTGATTTTTTCTTTGTACTGCATAGAGTATCATGTTAGAAATGGACCTTTTGACTAACTACCTGTACCTGGTGCTAATTGCATTTGGAATATTATGTAGTCATCATGACATACATCAACTGAAAAATAATTTTTCCATTGCATGTAATTTCAAGAAAACCCAGACCTAATTATGTGGTTCTATACTATACCATATGTGAGAAATTTGCTGAAATTTTTTTAAAACAACCATTATCTTCCTCCAAGTCGCCTGGCCCACCAGCGGCCGAGCGGTAAAGATGCTGAACACTGGTAGTTCGGTCCGAGGTTCGAATCCCGCGAAAGGGCTGGCTGCATGGGCGTTTTCGTGGTTTTCCCCATGTGTAACGTGTATACGAGCCAGTTTCCCTTAGAAAGTCCTCCACGAAGGCATCCCTCCCCTTAGGCAGATAGCCCTCGTGTGCTTTGCCAAAATTGAATAACCTAACCTAACCTAACCTAACCTCCAAGTCGCCTGACTACATCTTCGAAGCATAATGCAGGGATTTGTTTCTTTTTAAATTGTTCTGCCCATAAACTTCTAAAATTCGTCAAAGAGATTTTCATTTTTTTTTATCAAACTATTTACTGCTCATGGCCATTGTTGTCTCATTAAAAACATATTGGTTTGCTATTTTTAGACTCTAGAATAAGATTGCATTTTCCTAGGAACCAAATTTGTGATCCACTTTCATCTGAGGCATCATAAAAGAGCACATTAGTGGGATTTTTTTAAATGTCATCTGAAAACGCAATAAAAAAATTCAAATATTTTCCAATCAGTAAATCATATGAAAGTCTAATTTTTTTTAAACTTCTGTTGAAGAAGAAAAAAATATATAATTAAAGCATCTAAATAAATGTATGTGATAGTTTAACAAGACTTTCACTCAATGAAGTTTTAGTTTATGATTGAAAGTATGTATTGAAAAAGGTTATAAATTATACTTTAATACATTTAAAATGAGACTTTTAAAGCTTCCCTCCGAAAGTTAAAACTGTTTAGTAATTGACTTCTTAGGCACATAAATTTCTTGCTCATTATTAATTAGGTTTCTGTGCCACAAAAAGACATTTGGAAAAGATGGATTGTTTAAGATATTATTTTCCCCGCACTTTGATTTTGCACAAATCTACATAGCTTGCACTCAAGTATGTGCTGACTGTAATGTAAATATGAATTTCTTTCCCAAAATTAAGCTCTTTTTTCCCCCCTTCTTCAAAATAAGGAAGATATGTGTCCAGGCTAACCACGGTTTAGCGATACCCACTTTACTAATACCCTTGATTTGATTCTGTTTTTACAGGTTGAAACATGTAAAACTAGTGTCAATTATCCTCAGTCTGTTACCAAATTAAGTATAATTTGATATTTTTATAAAACCTTTTACCATCTAATGCCATATGCAGCTCTTAAATTGTACAAAAATCTTACATTTTCCTCCAGTAGTTCTATTTTTCATGTTTAACCCTTTCGTGGGCCATTTATTTCTCTTTTGAATTTCTCCCGGATTTTTATGCTGTTTTGCATAAAAATCCGGGACAATAGCATTTAAGGAAATATATTTTATTTTGCCAAATTTTTCGTTTATATTTAAATTCTAGGGGTGGGAAGTATACTTCCCATGGGACCCTTTATGGGCATAGAGAAAATTGAATTTAATGGTGATTATTTGCCATGAAAATATGAAAAACATGTTGCAGTGTACAAGGGTACATCACATTCTGCACACATATAGCGGATCCTCTTTTCTTGGGCCTTTGTACTACATTTCCTACACCATCTATAGTTGGAAACCATCTTTGGCATATGATTATCCACATTGGCTAAGCGTACATGATCTGGAACTGCACACTTTTTTTGCTTGGAAGCTAGCAGGACGGCCGTTCCTTTTTCTTCAGGAGTATCCATCTATAAGTTGATGAGCTAATGCTATACGGAATGTTATCTGGTTAAAACTTTCGTTTTTCTTGTTTACTTGCCACAGTATAAAGCTATTTATGAGGCCAAGATCAATAAGAAAATAAAAAAATACGATGCCACCATTTTACAGATCTTTTTCCTATTTGGTATCTTTCTTTTCTTTGATCAAAGCGATCAACTTCTCCCATGATATCGTTATATACAGCAACAGCTTTAGGACAAGGTACTTCTGTTTTGGTACCATCCTTTTTTGTCTGATTTACAGATGTAATAATTGCTGGATTATGTGCAGTAGTCAACAAAGTAACAGTTTCAGCATTAGGCCTATTATTTACTACTCAAATTAGATAATTAGTGGCACAAAATTAGCAGAAATGTAAGAAATAAGGAAATACAGTTACAATAAAAACAATATTTTCTTTATATCTCTTATAAACATACTATTTTTGAACTAAATATTCTATTTTTTCCAACATACATATTGCACAAGGCTTTTATACATGATGCAATAGCATTTTCACTTTTCACCCATTATTTATTATTTAATATTAGATAGTTACTGCAAAAATATACAAAGTAAGAAACCATTGTAATAAAAACAGTGTTTTGCTTACATTTGCAGTAGAATCGTATAGCAAAGCAAATGTCAAATCAAAACAGGTGTCTTAGTAGAACAGATCTCGCACAACGAGTTCGAACTTTCAAAACAAATGTGCTAATTCTGTTTCAATCGACTGAACATAATACGCAGCACAATACTGAAGTGGGAATTAGTGTTCCCAGTGTTATAATAGCAAAGTCAATATATTATAGTGGCTTTTGCACTTCCTACAGGTGTATTTCCCAGGATCATGTAGATGGGAAGTAATCTTCCCAAGGCCCACGAAAGGGTTAATTGTGATTCGTATGTGTGTATATAAATACTGAAAATTATGATTCACAATTTGAAATTTGTGAGTCTCAAATTGTTATAGTTATTTATGCAAAATAATCTGATTGATAAATCAGAGGTAAAGACGATTGAAACATTTGAGATGTGAAATCTCATTTTTGCTAAGCAAGTAATATTGTATAATGTATGCAAAAACATTTGATGATGCTTGATGCAAACGATAACTTTTTTAGCACATTTTCTGATAGCTTAAAACTGAGCAGAACTGTATAAAGATTTAAATGAGTTAACTTGAACATGTGTTTAAAATATAAAAGAATGAAGTAACTGATAAATGTTAGCAAACATTTTAATATTTTCAACATAAATCAGGTTTAAAACTGAATTAAGATGCTTCCTTATTTTTTTCTTTTCCTTCTCTGTTTGCTTTTGATAATCATTAAATCTGGTTGTTATTTTCCCTCCATATTTGAATTTTCATAAAAGTTCAACCTTGATAATTAAAAATTTTTTAAAGAAATAACTGAAGTTTCATAAATTGAAAATATTACATATCGATTAAATTATGAACTTTTCAGCTTTGAAAATAGTAATAAGTAAATGAACATCTGAAACTTTTACCATATCTTCATAACACCATAAATATTTTGTATGAAACAAACTTTTAACATTCATTTTGAATGAAAGTATCTCTCTAGATATCTATTCAGGTGGAAGTGTAATAACAAATCTAAATGTATAGTGAGAAATAAGTTATTATCAAATTTCAATATTATTATTAATTAAATCTAAACTTGATATTGAATATTTAATAACAAGATACTTTACATGGTATAGTGAAATCTTGCACTATATTAGAATTATTTGCCTTATTTCCTTTTCTAACCTTTTAAGAAGTTATAAAATTATACTGTTTACTATTATCCTGCTTTTAACGTAATAAGGCACAAACATTCTTCCTATTTAAAAGTTTTATTTTACCAATTGCAGAAAAAGAATTATATATTTATTTTAATCTCTTCAAGGATGATTTGAGAAAAGACTGTCGTCTCATGGAATTCAATAACTTGGTGAACAGGTATTTAAAGAGTGATCCTGAAGCTAGAAAACGTCAGCTGTATATAAGGACATATGTATGATATCATTTTATGTCTAAATTAATTTTCATAATTCCTTCATTAATTTTTGTGTGTGTGCATTTTAATAATAATTTTCACTTTTAATTACTTTCAGTTATAAAATATTTCTGGAAACATTAATTGAATAAAACAGAAATATTTGCAGCTGTAAAATTTACAAGTATGATCATTGCTATTATTTTATGATTAATATCATAATTTTACAAGTTCATTTACATCTATATGTAATTTAGTTTATTTATATTTAAGTATTCAAATAAAATAGAAAATAGAGAGAGTTTATAAAAGTTTGCATTAGTAAATTTATTGCTTTTATTATGTAACAGAAATTTAATTTATGAGCTAAAACTTATAACTATTTATATACAAGCATGATGACTGCACAGTGTATGTGGCTGCTATGACAGATACGTGCATCCTTGTCCTTGACTTTTTAAAGAAATATGGATTGTGCATAAGCATAAAAAATAATGAAACTGCTCATCTTTAATGAAGAAATACTGATGCTCGGAGTGGATGAAAATAAAGCGAGTTGTTATAGGATAATTACTCATATTACTACTCATTAGTACTACAGGAAAACAGATTTTTCTGAAGAAAATACATATTTTAAAAGACTTCAAATTGCAGTTGCCCTAATGGACTTAATTTTTAAAAAAACGTCTGTCAGTATTGCATGTGTGACAGGCTACATATTTTACAAAAGGAGAGGAAATAGCTTCACATTCCCCTGTGACAAATATCATGCAAAGTTCCATGTATCAGAAACATGATCCAGCTAAATTTAAAGATTTAATTGAAAGCACAGAATTTGCTAGTCAAATTCAAGCATTTTAGAGAAAATTTAAGGGCTCTATCCAACTTCATATACTGATGTTGGTCACACAAAAGTGACACAACACTAGATTGACAAAGGAAGCCATTTTGCCTATTGAATTAATGTACTTGGCATCTTCTTTCTGAAAAACAAGAGAAAGTCAGAAAATTTCTGAAGGCGATGTAGGACAATGACATTATTGAGCCTTCCTCCAGTCCTTGAGTGTTACTTGCTGTTTTAGTTGAGGTTATCGATGGTCCTATGTGTTTTTTTTTTTGGCAACTACAGATGCCTAAATAATGTATCAGGAAAGACATTAATCCTTTGCATAGAATCAATGATATCTTAGACGCACAGATTAGACTTAGAACAAATGGTCTTCCATTCCGAATTTGAAGAGCAATTACCAGGAAGTGGAGATGGATCACAAAAAGATCATGAGAAAACTGCACTTGCTACCCATCAAGGACTGTGCTAATTTAAAGGAAAACTTTTTTTATCTGTGCAATGTTCCAGCAGCATTTGAACACCTAGTGGAGACAGTTTTGAAAGGACTGGTCTTTTGAAGCCCATCTTGTATATCTTAATGATGTCATTATAGTCAGATGCACTTTTGAGAAATATCAGGAAAGTGCTATAGAAACTAAAAGAAGCTAATATAAAGCTGAGGTCTTCAGAATGTAAGTTATGATGGAGAGTTAGCTGTCTTGGTCTCATTATCTCCGACAAAATGCATATGCACAGATACTGAGAAAATATAAGTTGTTTGTGAATGGTGTCACTCTGAAAACATTCAGCAATTAAAAGCTGTCTTGGTCTCTTCTCTTACTATCGAAGATTTGTTAAAGGTTTGTCTAACAGTGCAAGATCTTTACAACAGCTGTCAGAAGCAGAACAAAGATTTTCATGGATTGATGACTATGAAATAAACATTTAAAGCCCTGAAGAATGCTTTGACTTCTACTCCAGTAACAGCTTATTCCCAATCTGAATATGACTTTATTTTCGATACTGACTCCTCCAATGAAGGAATTGGAGCTGTTCTTTTCCAGCAAACTGACAACCTTGAGCATGTTTTTGCCTATTTTAGTAAAAGTCTCTTAAAGCCAGAATGAAATTATTGTATTTTTGAGAAACTGTTAACCATTGTAAATGCAGCTGAGCATTTCCATCATTATTTCTATGGCTGACATACCTCATTAAACAGGTTACTTAATTTTAAAAATCTGAAAAGTTATGTAGCGAGATGGAATCACCACCTATAGGATTACAGCATGGAAATTTGATACTGTGAAGGAACTTCAAATGGGAATGCTATTGCACTTTCAAGGAGACCATATGCAGAAGAGTGCAAAGCTCAGACTGCAAGGGAGTTAGCTGCAGCTACAGGAACGTGTATATCCAAATATAAGATGAGTGATGCAAGGTGTTTAAATAAAGTAATGAGACTGATCTTTTTATAATTTTTTATTCAATTACAATTTTGCACTGTCTTCAAAATAATCATCTTGGGAAGCCTAGAGGCAATTTTTCTACTCTTCATAGCAGTGCTGGAACTCAGATACTGGAATTGCCTTCACCTGGTTGTTTAGTTGGTTTAATGTTTTCTAGTGTCCCAAATCGACATCCTTTCAGGTGGGTTTTCAACCTTGGGAAAGTCCATGGACTCTAAGGGGCTGAGGAGCCACAGTGATATGTTTACATGCCAGAACTCATTAATTTAAAATGCAGTGTGACAAGGTGCATTGTTGTAAATGTAGCAGCCAATTTGTTTTGATTTTTAATCTCAAACACATGATCCTTTTTTGAAGAAACTTTTTTGATCATTTAAGAAACTTCTTGGGAAAAGTGTTAGTTCATCATTTTGCCTGGAGGCATAAACTCTTTGTGGACAAGCTCCCTTGCCATCAGAAAAGCAAATCAATATGCTTTTGATCTTCAACCTCTTTTTTTTCCCCCTTCATCTGGCATTATGTTTTTGGGTTTCACTGAAATGCCCAAGACTAATCACCATTAATGTCATGTTCCAGAAGATGCTAAAAAATCCCTGTTTCTCTTTTGTTCCAGCAAATTTTTTTTTCAGGAATATTTTTGCACAGCTATTCATTATCTCCCAATTCATTTCTCAAAAGTTTATGAATGGTAGTGTGGCTGAACTCTTTTCAAAATCATTCGGATTGTCATACGGTGATCAGAACATGCAAGATCCCAGATTCTGGCAGCATTTTTGTCAGTTCTTATAGTTGCAGATTTTTCCTTGTGAGGTTCATCTTCAGTTGATTCCCTTCCTTTGAAAATGCCTTAAACCATTTGGAAACCTGGGCCCTTGATAAAACATCATCTTTCTAGGGCGACTGAATCTTTACAAAAGTTTTGTAGCAAAATTTGATAGCACAATGTTGCTCAAGATTGATGCCACTCATTTTCAGAATGCACTGGGGGGAGGGAAAGCAGATTACAAAAGAGAATCTTACAGACAGCTACATGACTGTCCACAATTCAAATTCATAGTGGCTGGGTAATGAATGTTCCCTCACCTTTCCCGCCAAATGGGAAGTTCACAGTGTTGCCAGATTGAATGCTACGCTTTCTGTCTTGTTACTTTATGTATTTGTTACCTCATAGGCTGCATAAAATATGGCTATATGCAAGGAAACCCGTGATTTGTGTTCCACTAACTTGCACCGTGAAATTCCCAGGTTGCAGTGATCATAGCAATTGGAGTACAAGGATTCCAACTGTGTTCTTTTTACTAATTAATTCTCATTTTGTTTGGGGAGGGATTCCTCATGTGTTACAATCTGGTGGGAGTTAAACACATGCAATAAGCCTGAAAATATCTGCAAAATATGTCAGTAAAATTGTGATGGAATCATGGTATGGGTGAACATCATTTTGAATGGCCACACTGAACTATGTAATACTTCTAGTAGCA
This sequence comes from Stegodyphus mimosarum, assembly GCA_000611955.2. Taxonomy (NCBI): domain Eukaryota; kingdom Metazoa; phylum Arthropoda; class Arachnida; order Araneae; family Eresidae; genus Stegodyphus; species Stegodyphus mimosarum. Next base: position 275,180 of record KK115595.1, read on the forward strand.
TCTACACTGCTTGCTTGCATTTCAGCTGATTTCAAACATTTGTTCCTCACTACTAATTGCTAACAAGTCTTGATTACTCACTCATAACAATCCTAATTTTGTGTATGGTATAAATTAGTACTTATCATTTCTCTGCATAGGTGAAATATATACTGATAAATGAAGCACTTCACATTATACTGAACAATTTTTTTGTGTGGAGGGGACTATTCATATCAAAAGAAATTTTTCAACATGCTCTGATATCTCTGATCTATATTTGATAGTCAATTTTACTCCATTGGAAAATTTCTGTAAAGCTTGTATTTCATTCCGGGGTGACCACACACATTAATAATTTTTTCTGTGTATCTCTAAAAAGTTGTAACACCAGTTTTTGCCAACCCCACATTATATCACATTTCCTATATTCTTATTTAAATTTATTTTTTGTAGAAGTAAGCAATTCTAAGTTTGAAAGCATGTCAGGCTTTCAAAACTAAGTACATAGAATCTACAAAAAAAGATCTTATGTAGATTCTATGTTCTTAGTTGCAAAATCATTTGAGTTTCCTGAGTTTTTATTAGCCATTCCTTTTTTTCCAGCTAGTATCTTAAAATTAATCATTTAACTATTAGTTTTTGACAGATTTCTATCAGAATTCTTTTGGGAATTATATGCAAGTTTTTATCTTGTAGGCTGTAGTCCCTTTAAATGAAGAATGCGGTTTGATTGAGTGGGTACCAAATTTGCAAGGCTTGAGGCTTATTCTTTCAAAGCTGTATAAATTAAAAGGAAAGTTTGTCAGTGGAAGAGAAATCAGAGCAATGATGCCTCCTAAAACAGCTACATTTGAGTAACTGCATTTTTTTCTTTTTAATTTTTTTATTAAAGTTTAATTTAATTTGTAATTGAAGTTTTAGAACTTTTTGGTTTCATTTTATACTTTCAGGCAAAAGCTGAATATATTTACAACCAAGTTTCTTCCACGATTTCCTCCTGTTTTCCATGATTGGTTTCTTTTAACATTTCCGGATCCTACAGCTTGGTATACTTTCTGTATTTATATATACATATATTTATATGCATGCATATTAGTTGTGGTTCATTCTAAATACTACTTTTATTTTATAAAAATATCATTTGTAAGTGTTACTTGTATTTAATAAATGAATGTATAAAAAATAACTGCTATAGTAAGAATTAACATTATTTAAACTTGAAAAATTTGTTTTTAAATGCTTAGTAAAATTAATCAGCACATTTTTATTTATCATTAAGTATACTGACATTTAATGTCGCAATGAATTTGATAGGTATCTAGCTCGTCTGGCTTATGCACGTACTACAGCAGTCATGAGTATGATTGGTTATATTGTTGGTCTTGGGGACAGACATGGAGAAAATGTTTTGTTTGATGCAAGTTGTGGCGATACAGTGCATGTTGACCTTAACTGCTTATTTAATAAAGTATGTTTTCAATTTTTGAAATGTTCTTAAGCATAGCAAATATCTTATTTTCTGTTATTTATCTGCTGTTTTAGTAAATTCAGAAAGCAGCACTTGAAACTTGTTTTAAAAATGAAACAATAGAAAAAGAAAAATAAGTATATAAAAAATATAAACATGAAGTATTTTCTTTTTCTGTACATTTCCTCTTTCTTATATATCACAGCAAAAGAACTATTTACTGTTTTTTTAAAGTAATAATGTTGTTGTTTAGATTTCAGAAGAAAGAAAAATATCATTTGATATAACTATTATGTAAGCAAAAATGTCTCTATTACATTGTCGCAGAGTCATTAGGCTGTTTGAAGCAAGAGACATGAAAATGTGCAGTGCCCTCACCAGGATATGAACATCAAATCTCCCAGTTGCTAGCTGGATGTGCTATCCAGTTACACCAGGAAGGTACATGGAAAAAAGGGAGAAAATACCTTATACACTCCTACTTTTAAAGGACAACTGGGGATGAGGGGACCTAATCGCTAAATCCTGGGGGCGCTGAATTATTGTCCACCATCATTCAGTTCAGACATCACTTGTAGAGTCATTAGGTTATTCCAAGCAAGAGGTGTGAAAAATATGCAGTATCCTTACTCAGATTCAAACACCAGATTTTCCAATTGCTAGCTGGATATGCTCTCCAGTTACATCATGAAGGTACATGGAAAGGACAAGAGAAAATACCTTATAATGTTCTGAAAAATGAAAATATGCCTCTAGTCAAGTAACTAAAGCTGTAAAACAATGGTTGTTCCTCTTGAATTTTATTCTGGGCAGTTTATGTTTTCCTTGCTGGGGAAGATTGTAAAATTTTAGATAGACTTTGATGAAGGTAACCCTTTCCTTAAGCATATAGCCTTATTGTTTTTTGCCTTAATTAACACATTCACAGCCGCAGATGTGCTGGTACATCAGAATGGCACCACTTCCTGTGCCAGTGATGCTCTGAGACATTGGCCAGCTATCATAAGTTATGGGCTTTATTTTTTGTGTGGCAATGAAAGTTGAATGAAAAGGTTATTTATTCATGTAAGTGAACATTATTTTTTTAACATGTGTGTGTTCAAATTTTGTTTGAATTTTATGCGTGTTTTTAAAAATGGCAGATAGTACAAGTAATGCAAGGCCTTCACAGCCTAAAAAAGGGAAGGTAAATAAAAAATTGATTAATGCCAAAATATTAGAATTATTAAAAAAGAGTGACTTTTTGGATTACGACAGTACTGTCACTGAAGACTATGGTTGAGATTCTCCGAGTGCATTGGAAGGAAATATTGATATTATGGTGGACACCACAGAAATGTTGAATTCTGAGACAGAAGACAACAATGCACCTCAACAATTATCGATGATTACGCACAGATACCACACATGAGTACCGTTAGTGCCTGGACAAACCAGGATATTGCTTGAACTGCTGTGAAATATACCATAAGTGATCAATCATATAGTAATGCTGTACTGTTTTCTACACAAATGACATTTCATTTGCGATAAGTTTATAATATTTGTATTCTTTTCATGCTTTCTACTATGTCGATTGTATATTATATACAATTTACTGTATTATATAATCTTTAGAGCTGAGCATTCGATGTGTAAGTATATGTGTATTATTTACAATTTTTATTTTCCTTCAACATTTTGAAATAGAAATCATAATACAACAATGCCACTATCTGTATTTTGTGCTTGTTATCTGAAAAGATTTTCTGTATGTAACTTTTTATTATCCAGCTATACATTTTATTTCTTTTAAACTGTGGCTTTATGCAGTACAGTTCAACACCAAAAATCTGCCGACCTGAAATCCACTAACTCCTAAAATTTGCGCTGCCTCTCAAAATATAAACATTCAATATAAAGGCTTTGGAAACCGCAACATGGAGAACGAAATACTGAAGAAAAATACTTCCTGAAAAATGACATCATAATTACCAAATAATAATGAATCATAACAGAAATACCACAGCGGGAATACCAAATTATTGACATCATGATAAAAAATTTTCCCCCTCCAATCTGCATTGAGGTAATAAAACAGACGATTCATTCAACTTTTCTTTCAAGTTCATGATTCACGTTGTATTTTCTGAACTGTGTTATTTCACAAAATTGTTAAATGCTGCCGTTTTGTTTTTTTATCTGGATATTTTGTGGATAAATTAAAAATATTTTAAATTTCAGGGTTTTTTAATACAGTGGCAGATAAGAAAGGCATTCATGATTTTACTGCTTGCAACACTGAAAAACATAAAGATGTCGCGTTGACGCTAATACAAAAAAGTTGAAATTTTGCAAAAGATGGAGGCAAGTACTTCTCTTCCCTTTATAGCAGAGTCATATGGAATTGTTACACGGACCATATGCAGACCCGAATGCTGTCTTGTACAAGTGGTTCTGGCAGCGGCGGCGTGATGGAGTACCAATTTCAGGACTGCTCCTGAGAGAAAAGGGAAAACAGATTCATGTTGATTTCAAAATAGAGGAGCCATGCGAGTAGGAGGAGTGGTAGTAGGAGCCATGCTTTCACTAGCAGTTGGCTGAACAGATTTAAGCAGAGACACAATATATATTATCTGAAAGCATGTGGGGAAGAACTTTCTGCAGATAAAGATGCTACAGAGGAATTTATTGATAAATTTTCCATGTTATTGGCATAAGAAAATCTTAGCCTAGAACAGGTTTTTGATATGAATGAGACTGGAATTTTTTGGACATTTGTGACAAGCAAAGAAAGTGCACCATCAGGGGTGAAAGAAATTAAAGAAAGAATTGCTATTTTAGTATGCAGCAAATGCAGCTGGAACTTACAAATATAAAACAGTGGTAGTGGGTAAGAGCACCAATCCTAGAGCTATGAAAGGAGTAAAATTCTTATCTGTGATTTACAGGAATAATAAAAATTTCTGGTTCACAAAACAACTTATTACCGAATGATTCATGGAGCATTTCGTTAAAAAGGCTAGAAAGCATTGTAACAGTATGGGGTTACCATCAAATTGCAAGATTTTACTATTGGTAGACAACTGTTCTGCACATCCAGATGCAACCATTTTAACATGTAATGATGTTGTGGCCCTTTTTTTGCCCCCAAATGCTACATCATTGATCCAACCAATGGACCAGGGCATAATACACAATATTAAATGCCATTATAAATCAGAGTTTTTGAAAAAAATTCTTTCAAGTGACCATTCTGTTTCACTTTGTGATTATATAAAAAAAAATCACCTTATAGCTGCATTTATTTGTTAGCTGAATCTTGGAATTATATTTCCAAACAACATTCATAAATGCCTGGTGTAATGTATTGCCACCTTCTCTGTTTATTGAAACTGAGAGTGATGACAGTGAAGTTTCTGGTTTTAGGGTCAACGCAGCAAGGATTAAAGCAAGAGAATTCCTTTTATATTTAAAAGAAAGAATAAATGAGGAGGCTTTGCAAGAAGGAGATATCGTTGAATGGATGATATGTTCAGATGAGCCAATACTGGATATCAAATGACTGATGATGAAATCATTGGCTCTGTTTTGAATTTGCCACAGCAAGAAAACGATTCCAACACCAACACTAACACTTATAGTGAATTTGATAGGAGTGAGAAAATATCTTTTAGTGAGGGTTTGGAACATGTTGAAAAATACCTAAAATATTTAGAACAACAGAGCTGTCTTATTTTTATATGTCTTTATTTTATACGTGCTTAATGCTTCTAAATGTCCCTGTAATCACTAATATAATAAATATATATATAAAATAATAATTTAATGCATATTTCATTAAATGTATCTAATATACCTTATTTATTTTGCACTTTTAGTCTGAATATTATGATTTATCCTTTCCGTCCTGAAATCTGCACAACCTCTGGTCCCAAGCATTGCAGATTTCTGTACTTCTACTCTGTGTGAATAATTTCTTAGAAAAGTGAGCAGATGTGCTAGAGTATTAGTAGCATATGGACAATAGGTTGAACTTGATGCACCACTGATGATCAAGAGTGTTAGAAAAAAAAAGTTACATTAAACATGAAAATAAAATATTTTTCTGTTTTTTTGGTAAAAATATATATATATATATATAAGGAACATTTTTAACCATTAGAACAGTATTTTGTAATCTGGCTTCTAAGGATGGAAATATTATTTTGATTGGCATCGAATGTGTTAAGTAATCTAGTAAGTTGCAGTAAATTAAATAATAATTAATATCTAATTATCAATTGAACTGAATTTTTAATATTTAATCATTTGTTTTCTTTATAATACTTAACTGTTTTTGTTGAAATTCCAATGATTTCCTCTAATTAATACCAGTATCTTTGTAAATGCAGGGTGAAACTATGGAATGTCCAGAATGTGTGCCTTTTCGTCTAACTCAGAATATGGTTGATGCAATGGTAAATATATTGGTTTCTATATAAAACAGTTATTAATTTTTATTTCTTTGTATAATATGTATATATATTTATATGAATAGTTTAAGTCTGTTTATTTCCTACCATACATATATATATGAAAGAAAACTACTAGTTTTAATTTAGCCATAGTCCTTTTAATTCCTCATTTTAATTTGATTATGTCTTCTTCCTGGAATCTAAAGTCCATCATCTGGAAAATTAATCTGCATTATGTTATTTTATTAATCCTGCAATACTATAAGCTCTTGTCTAATCACAGTCCAAAATTAAACAAAGCAGCCAACGCTGTAAATACCACTTACTGAAATGAGTACCAAATTTTTTTCCCTACCAATACTTTTTGTATACTCAACTATGTGGAATTTTCACATATCCAACATTAGGCATTTCCCAAGCTTTCTGGTTAATCAAGCTTTTATTGTACTTCCTTCCAGTTCTTCAACTATAAAACTATCTTTATGATTCTCTACGTTGAGACAGTGAATATTGGAAATAAGCATTTAGGTCAGGGGTTCTCAGCCGATAGAGGGAATTTCGTATTCTCAGGAGGGAAATGCAAGTCAAACTTTTATTTAATTTTGCTTTATGAATATGAAAAATTACTGTTGTTTAAGTTTTGGTACTTATCATCATCTTGAATACCTTTTTGTTGTTTAATTTATAAAAACATATTAAAATATAATCTAAATCAAAATAAATGTATATTTGTTTTTCATGTTTGGTAAAGGAGGGGGCGAATTGTCTGCTAGGAATGATAAAAGGGGTGCATAGAGGCAAAAATGTTGAGAACCACTGTTCTAGGGCCATAATTTATGGAAATAAAGCATTCAGCCATCTTGTCGAACACCGTATATATCAGCAAGTCATAATTTGAGTCATAAGCATAATTATAATTTTTCATCACCCAAAACTATTGAAATAATTATCCAGTTTGTGAACTGGATTTTTTGCAGTTTATTATATCTATTTTTCCTATTTGTGGACAATTTTATTTCTATTTCCTTTTCAGAGTTCATACATCATTAAGAGTCCTTAGGCTTTTTAGAAACAATTTTGAGTCCTTTAAAGTCTATTTTGACAAAAATTTTCAAATGGTATTTAATTTTGTTCATCTGATATTTCTATTTCTGTTTTGTGACTACCATCTTGAATGTAAATTAGTATTTTGGATGAATACTGGATTTAAACTATATTGCATATGGAGCCATCACATTTTGACATTGTAAACAACAAGGAATTTTGAGCCATCCCTAAATGAAAGTTTCAGGATATATGAATAATTGATTGTTTGTCCAGCCTTCAAAACAAGTCATCGGTCATCTACAAAAATCCTATCTGTATACAGTTAAAAAAATTGAACTTTGACCATGACCTTTAAAAAAACTCATATGTTATACTTCATAGACATTGCACTTTCATCTATTATTTATGATTTCGGAAATTCTTCAGCGATGTGGGTAAAAGACTGGAATTATGGAGTGAAAAAAGGGGCGGATGTATTGAAAAATTCTGGCAATATTAGAAATCTGGAACTGTCTCTAAGATTAGAAAACTGTCTCTAAGAAAGACTATTAGACGGCCCAAAAAGGTTTCACTACATATTATAGAGATGCTCAACAATGCTTACAAAATTTTTCGAAAAGTAACTTCTTCTAAAATAAAACTGATAAAGTTCAGAGAAGAATTCGTTGTCGTGTTGATTGGAGAAGAGATTCAACCAGTTTCCAAAAAAATTAGATTGCAAGAGCTCCATTATTTAGAGAGTGTACCACCTACCGAAAAAAACATCGGACAAAGCCATGTCGTGTATGTACCCAAGGAAAAAAACTCCAAGAAATGCGTTCTTTCTGTCCAGCCTGTAAAGAGAAGCTAGCCCTTTCTGTGGAAGATTGTTTTAAGAAGTTCCACAAACAATAAAATATCATTTTATTTCTTGAATTTGGATTAATTTTTGTAATTATATTTTTTGCTCGTTTTTTAATAAATTTTCTGTTCGTGCAAGCCAGCATAGATTTTTTGTTCTTTTCTGAGAAGCGATCTATTGATACTAGCACTGATATATTCCGAGTTTAATCATAGCTGCACAAAAATGGCAAGTAAACACAGTATGAGTTAACTCGTAGCCAACTACTCCTAGAAAAGAACGCAATCTATGAGTTACCTCGTTGTTGGCAATCAACATGTTAAATGAACTTCTACCTTGGAGGGGGAAAAAATTCAAAAAAGAAAATTACTTCAAAATGTGTGCAAAGAAATGTATGGATGTATCGAAAATGGTGAAAAACTGATGTACTTTATGTACAGATGTAATTACCACCAGAACTTTAAAGTTTGAGCAACACTTTTCTTTAAAACATAAAAATTTGGGTGAAAATTCAGATAAGTCTGAATACATTGCTAAATGTGAATTAAATTTTGGATTTTTTTCATTTGGACAAATCTTTAACAAAATAAATTGTTAAAGACTTTTGTCTCCAGCCAAAATCATGTTACATCTACCAGCTTTGTTGCAGCCCTTTGCATTGGTACCAACAGAAAACCATTTACAAACAGTTAAAAACAGTTTAAAAATTTCATGGAGAGAGTTAAAGCTTGTGAGCTGGAACAGTTCAGCTTCACTTTGAACGTTGTCAAAGTATTGATGAAAATATGGTTGTGAAAGTATTGATAAACAGGTCAAAAATAATTTGTTATCAAGTGACATAATTAGCACTGTACTTAATGAAAATACTGATGTTAATAGAGTCATCAGTAAGGACCTGCATCTGTTATTAGATATGCATCTATGAATAGTTCAAAAGTCAATGAAGAACTTTACGGTCATGCTTCTTTGAATGGCATGACCAGCCAGTGACATTTTTTGTTAAGTGCAAAAGTTTACTAATTTGAAATATGGACAAGTATTGGATTTAAAAAGTAACTTTTTTTCCATAAGAACTAATGTTGGTCCAGCTATGAGAAGAAAAATTGGTAGATTGTGAAACTAATGGAAAATAAACTTAACCATTACTTTTATTGTTTCATTTTATCATACATGAAGAAAATTGATTTGCAAAGGCATCTACACAACAATTTACAGATGTGATGGAAAAGGTCGTTAAGATCATAAACATGATAGTAGCATTAGTACACAGCTGCTTCAAATCTTTTTAGATGGAAATAAAATTGAAATATGAAGATTTCTTGTGACATTCTGAAATAAAGTGTTTAAGTTGCGGCAAAATTTTTAACATATTTGTAGAGTGTTTTCATGAGACACAAATATTTCTTTATGAAATCGGTGAAAGACTGAATGGTTTTTAAGACTTTTGCTCTTAAGAGACATAATGAACCATTATAATAATTTCAACCAACAACTCGAAGGAAATACCCATGGAAGAGTTTTTCTTCGAAATTAATATTACTTCAAGCAGACATAAAAAAGAAAAATTTTGTTTCTTTTCTTTGTTAAAAGGGCAGCATGAAAAAGAAAATATGATGAGAGCAATTTTAATATGTTCCATTTTTAGCATTAAAAGTAAATTCGAAAATAATTTTCAAACTTTTAATAAGCACAGTGAAATGTTTACTTTAATAAACAAGCTAGACAAACTAAAAGAAAATGTTTTAGATCTGTGGTGTTTTCAGTAAATTAAAGTTATAAATTTTAGTTTAGAAATGATTAATTTTAAAAATTCAGTATTTTGGACAGATAAATTGAAGACACTGCGAAAAGATTTGGATAAATTGGAAGATTATGATTTTTTATGATATCAATGTGTTAGCATCACTTCCTATGAAGTTTTCATCTCTGAAAAAATTGGCTGTGCCATTTTGTCCACATTTGGTTCAACTTATGCATATATTCACACATGAAATTTATTTTACATATGAATGGAAGCAACGTAACAACAGAAAATTCAGATAACTAACTACTATAAACCAGACTTTTAAATTTGTGTGACAAGTTCAGATCAGGAGAGCCATTGCAATCGGAAAGAAAAAGAAAATTCATTGAATTATTTTCATTTTTATAATAATTTTAATTTCTATATTTAGTTTAAAGCACATTATAATTATTTTCACAATAAAAATTTATCTTCTTATTCACCAAAAAAGACTTTTTTAAGAAGATACCACCTTTATCTGAAAATGTCTTTTTAATACACACATTTTGGTTGATTTTAGCCCATAGCCAAAAAACATTGCTGATGCTTGATCTAAACTTGCTCTTTGTTGCATGCATTTTGCACTGCATACTTATCAGTTATGCAAAGATGCTGTAAAAGGTGACTGTAAAACAGCATATATTTTCTGAAAGCCACAAAGAAATTAGTGCAACAAAATCAAAAGAAATGTCAACTTTCTTCATAAAAGAATATGAAAAGAATGTTATAAAAACTGAATGCTAGTTAATTTGATTTTTAACTGAACACAACCTTCCAGTTTCATTTTTGGACCATTCGAAGCAGCTTTTAAATGCAATGTTTCTGGATTCAGCCATGGGTGAGGGGGAATACTCTATTCAGATGGAAGCTATGAAAGAATTTTTTCTGTTATTTAAAAAAAGGGGAGAACTGTATTTCGATAAAATTTAGGTAGAACAACTCTTCAGCTAATTCTCTTTGAAAAAGTTAATATGCAAAGAAGTGAAGATATAAGAAAGACCTTATAAGAAACCACCTTATAAAGAAAAAAGATTATCTAATATGGAACTTAAGCTTGTGAAGCATACTAATTATAAATACTTACATTCATAATTTATAAATGAATTATGAGTATTTTGTTGATGATTATATTATTGTATATTTCTTGTCTCTCTAAAATTTAATTCTTCCCCTGGAAATCAGAATTATGGATTTTAATTTCCTGTGTGATATAAATTATCTGATTCAATAATATAATAGTAGATTTAGTGATATTTCTTCATAAGTAATAATGTAAAAATTTCAAATGAAATATGCATATAATTTACAAGAAGTATTTTTAATTATTTAGTTTTTGATATTTCTGATTATTATTATAACATTTGATATTTTAGTCAAATGTAATTAAATACATTTAATGGTTTATTAAAAATAAACAATTGGTTAATTTTAAAATATATGCCTTACTTGTATATTTTCAAAATTGTAAATGTCATGTGTGTATTGATTAGCGATGGATTTTGTTGTAGGTTGAAATCTCTGCCTTCACTGCTTTTTTTTTTTTTTTTAGTCCAAAGGGATGTAGTCCCGAAGGACTATTACTTTCGTTTGGGCGTTTTGCGTCGTTTCACAAAAATGTCCGATTCACTTTTCAATTTAGTGCTTATGTTTCTTTGTTGGTAATTGAAGTTGCATTGGGTTGGCTATTAGAATTTTTGGAATTGTACTGTGTTGGTTATTGGGTCTGTACTGGATGGATTAATGGAATTGTATTGGGTTGACTATTGGAATTATATTGGGTTGGTTTTTGTGTTCGTATTGGGTTTAGTTTAATGTTTGTTTCGTTCGGCAAGTTATTATATTATTAAGCAAATATTGAAAAGTTTTGCATGATTTTTTTGCATGAGCCAGTGCACCTCGAAGCGAGATTTTCGAAATTCGAATTAGATTTTTTTTTTTTTTTTTACCTTTGGTTAAAAGAAGTTTAAGGGGGACTACGTGATGTTTAAAACAAAATTACTTTAAACATTAAATTGAAATCTGATAGACCATATTGTAGTTTGTTTTCATTTTTTTTTATTTATCTAAATGATGTAATTTGACAGAACTGTGCAAAATAATTTTGCTCATTAGAGAAGAAACTTGTATTATTGCATTGATTTGCAGATTGCTTGAGAAATTTGCATTGATTCTTTTGAAATGCACTGAACATTTCTGTGATATTGATGCTAGTTTAAGATCGTATTTTGCACAGTTTTAACATTTACCGTTTCAGCAGTTAATAATGAAGGTGGATTAAATACTATAACATGATATAATAATTTTGAAATCACATGTTCTTTCTTATAGGGACCAACAGGATATGAAGGTGTTTTTAGAAAAGCCTGCGAAGTGACTATGCGAGTTATGAGAAGCAGAACAGATGCATTTATGAGGTGATGTTTATATTCATAAGGTGTAAAGAAGTATATATGTATAGCGTGTTTACCTGAAAAACAAGACCATCCATATATTTTATGATAAATTTTACGATTTAAAATCATAAGCATCAAATCATAATATTTGATGAAATTACGAGTGATTGTGATTAGAATGAAAGGCAAGATACCTCATTAAATATAATATCTTAGTATGGTATAGAAAGAAAAATTAGAAATACATTGTTATCTGTTTATTCTGACGTCTATATTGAAATGATTCAGCTAAATGGGGTTTTTATAATTAGTAGTATTTATGCCATTTATATTTATAGTAAATTACCTGTATAGTTTAATGTTTAAACAGTGTTAATTATTTTATATAGCATAATTAAACTCTATCCACTCATTCTCAGTTCTATTTGTTGAAATATATGTTTATAAGATACTGCCAAATTTTAGAACAAATGCATAGTAAAAGGCGAAGATCTTATTTTCAAGTAAGTACCATACATGCATCTTGTATTGGAGCAAATATAAAAGCAGAAATGTTATCAATGCCTGAACTTAAAAAGAACCCGTGTTTATTTGTCAAGTTTTGGGAGAAAGTAACTTATTCAGTAAATTTTTTAACTGTGAAATTCAAAAATATGTTTTTCCAAAAATTCTTCCTTTTCATGTATTTAGAAAGGCTCTTAGTTGTTTATTGGTTTGTTTGGCAACAGTTTTCAAAAGCAATAAAGAAGTAGCAATAAGTAATATAATTGCCTTTCCTTTATTTCCTTCTCTTTTATTTTTGTGATTTTCATTATTCAAAAGTAGGTAAAATTGCAAAAAGGATTCTAATTTTAACATAATGAGCAGATATTAAAAATTGACAGAGTTTCATTTTATTTATTAGAATGTATATTGCATCATTTCGTAAAGCTTTCTGGAGTTGCTCTCAATATTGAACTTACTAAAGAAACCATTACCCTTTAACAGAACTTTAAATTCAGGGAAGAGGTTCTGAATAACAAAAACAACACATAATATAATATTATTATTAATATATATAATTAAATTGTAACTGTTTTTATATAAGTATTACATAACATCCATTAAAAAATTTAAATTCTACTAAATTTTCTTCATATTTTGCTTTAAATATCTGTTCCTTGGAGATGATATATGGAAGGTTTTCTTATTACAATTTATTTTGAACTATTGATTTATATATATATATATATATTTTTCTAGTGTGTTGAGACCTTTTGTGCATGATCCTTTAGTGGAGTGGAGTAAACCTAAAAGCAGCAAATCTCTACAACTTGATTCTGGTGAAATTATGAATGAACAGGTGAAAACTTTGATTGCTTATCATAGAACTTAACATATTTTAAAATATACAGCACTTTACTATATAATATCTCTCTTCACCTGACATTGCAATGAGTATTATTGGCTTCAAAAGTGAAGAACTGATAATAGGTAGCACAATAACTGGCTGAGTTACTGGGCTTTGTCTGAGAAGACATATTGAGTAACAAAAGTAAAGTAACAGTCAAATACTGTCTGAACATGGATAACTTGACCTGATTGGGATTCTGTTAAATGCTTAAACTATCAGTGTGCCTGAAGGAAACTTAGAAAGGCTCAGAATTTTAGAAAGATATCTTGACAGCTTTCACCTCTAATCTTCAAGTTATGCATTCACCTTAACTACACTTTGATTGATTTTTTATAGAGTTGTTAAAAATAAAACATAAAAAATCTGTCACGCACAAATGATATCTATCGACTTAAAATTGATCAAGATGACTTATATGTTTTTCTGTTGATGGTTGCAGTATAGATAGTCAGATAACAAGCAGCAACTCTGAATATAAATTTTTCCCTCATAATATAAAGCTGATTATGAGCATTAAACAAGACTTTTGAGACCTGCAACAGAAATTTTGTAATCATAATAAATTTTAAATTCTTTAAAGAGATGAGGCTTTTTTTTTTTTTTTTTTAGTCCAAAGGGATTTAGTCCCGAAGGACCATTACTTTCGTTTTGCGATTTTGCGTCGATTCACTCTGAATGCCCGTTTCACTTTTCAAATTGTTGCCACTAAATGTTATCGCTCTGCATTAAATTTTAAAAAATGAAAAATCTGCATAAATGTATGCATGTTTCTCGCATTGTGATAAAACCTAGAGCCATCGAATTTTGAATGACGTAATCCTACTGCGAATATGGGCATCTGGAAGCCCTAATTTTGAATTTGAAATTTGCTTTATTATCGATTTTATGTTTTGTAACATTTCAACGAATTTCTGATTAACAAACTAAATGATTTCAAAGCGAGCAATGGCAACACTGTACGAAAAAAAAAACATTTTTATCTCCAGCGCACGAGACTTACGGACATTCTACAGATATGTTCATTTTAAAATGATTTTGCGATATTGATTTTGAACTGAATTTTATGGTTTTAGTACGTAGTACATGATATTTAATAAAAAAAGGTAGCACACGAAACGTTAAAAAAACGCGCCTTTGGACATAATTTAAAATCTGAAATCTTTCAGATTTTTTTTTTATGTTTTCTTTTTTTTTTCTTTTTTTTCTTTTTTCTTTTTTTTTCCCCCGTGGGGATGCTTTTAAGGACTTACATTTGGAAAATCCCCAGGTTCAGTACATTATCATTTTTCCAGCTGAAGGTATTAAGTGAAGTAAAAATGAATACTTTAATAAAAACAGTAATTGGCTGCTGTTGAAAGTTTGATGAATTAGACTTATGTTTGGTATTCAAAGTAAAATAACAAGAGCTTGATTTCAAAATACATAAATTTAAGAACATTTTTGTACAAGTTTTTTTTTTAAATGTATGACAAAAATTGCAACCAATGAATAAAGGTTGCAGTTGGGAATATCATTTTTAAAAGTTAGATTTGAAATCTATGTTATTAAATACATCATCATTACAGTTGCTCGGGCAAAATTAATTATAATAATCATTAGAATAACCCTTAACAGAACTTTAAATCATGGGGAAAGTATTAAATTAACAAATCTATTATTAATATTCAAGCTTAAATCTTCAGGAGAATCCCCCACCATTTCCTTTAAAATCTTTCTCTTTAGATAGCAAAATACATATCCATGAAAAAATGCTAACATTTTTTTCAAAGGTTGCATGTAGAGCTGAACTGTGTTTAAGTATTTTGTCACTGGAGGCAAGAGAGTAAATTTGTGCCCCTATATAAAGTGCAAATCAACTCTACTTGAGCATTTTTGAATTCAGTAAATGTTTTACATCATAATAACATAGTAATTTCATGAGTTTTTTAATATTCAAATAAATAATATACAATATGTGTTTAGTTTTAAAATAAAAAAAAGGTTAGAAAGCATGTTTTTGATAATTCCATTAAAATAACTAACTTTTAAAATTATAAATTGCAATGCAATTAATATAAAATGATATTGCACTAATTTTGAAGAAAATATTTTGTAATTAAATTTTTCATTTATTGGAACAAAATCATCAATAATTTTCTCAAAAGTTATTTTGTTAGTTAATTCATATTTTGTGCAGTGAATATGCATGTTTGACAGCATCTCTTGGCCATCTTATTTAACTATTCATTATCTGAAGTTAACTAAAGTTCCCCCTCCATAACAGAAACTGAAAATAATAGTTAATTTTTATTGGAATATGGCAAAGTACATAGGGCTTTTCAACTACTGGCTGATATTCTTGTAACACATGTGGAAAGCCACATAACCAACCTTATTCATTTTGGGAATTGGCTTCGTTAAAACTATTTTATAAATATATACATGAAATACTCAGACTGGCTGTAACTGAATTAAACTGTATTCATAAATTATCTTTAAAATATTTTTTAAGTAAACCATACTTTAAATTATCTTTAAAAGATCTTGTAAGTGTTTTAGTGTTTGAAATTATTACAATTAAATAGTTTGAAAAATTATAAATTTCTGCAGCACTTATATCATTTGGATATCATAATGTTACATCATTAGTCATCAAAGCTAGTAACATTAATTTTTAGCAATCAAAAAATGAAAATTGGAAATGCATAAAGAAATTATTTTATTACAATATTTTTTGTGGGGGGATTATGATATATAAAAACCAAAAAATAATAATGATAATAAAAATCAACCACTTAATAATATGTAATATACATGGGTGAACACAAAAAAAAAATAAATAAATATTTTACAGAAATATTAAATTAAATTTGAAATTGCAATATAATAAAACAAAAAAGATAAAATATTGCCTGGCTCAAACTAATCTTCCTGCCTTCTTAAAATAGCATCCAACACATCTATTAACACCACCTCTTCTTCCTAAATATTACAACCCTAGGTTCTTTCCATTTCAGTGAACGTTGAACGACTCTGCCATTTTGTTTGATTCAATTTAGCAAACATGTAAGTTAACTTTAATTCATTTCTGGCCTTTTTAATGTATAATAATTGTAGATTTTAAAAGTTCATTCTTTTTTACAAATTTATTTTAGAGTAATAAGAATGTTTAAAATTTATTCTTATTTCTTACATTTTTACTCTGATTTATTTCCATTATTTTGATGTAGTTTTTGGATTGTTTTAATATGAAAAGCAGTGAATGTGTTGGAGAACGGTCTTTTTCATGAAAGAATGTTTTAATAATTAGTTAAACTTTGTTCTTGACTTGTACTTTGAATGAAATTGGCCAACTTCTAAAAAGTTACTTGAATATCCTCTTAAGATTTGTTCTTAACTGTGCTTTGAATCAGTTTTGGCTCGGTATCCTACTTGGTATTTTACAATTGGTTCTTGCATATTAAAATGACAAAACACATTCTATAATTTTTGTTAATTGATCGGATATTGGTTTGTTCCCCTTGAAAAGTCAATTAATTTCTGTTTAATAGCAATAACTGAGTCATTCTTTCTTAACATTTTCATTTTTTACTGTTTTCATAAGCTTATTTTTAATTAAAAAATTTTTACTTGCTATATAGACAATACTCTTTTTTTTTTTACTACACTAGCATTTAAGTTCACTTTTAATTGAATTTCATAATTTCCTTTCTTTTCCTAGGAGATAATCCCAAAACTCTTCTAATAAATACCTTCTTATTTTCTTACTTAGCCACTTTAGTGCAAGTATGCTTTTTTAAGTATGAAAAATTACCTAATTTAATTAGTTCTTTAATTTGTGTACCATTTTTCTTTTTAATGTACATTTTGTTTAATTAAAACATATTTAATTTGGGATTTTTTTTTTAAATCATCAGGGTTTAACTCATGTTAAAGAAATTGAACTGCGATTGAATGGAGTTGTGAAATCTAAGAACAAACAACAGGGTTTGCCATTATCAATTGAAGGTCAAGTAAATCATCTAATACAGGTATGTTTTATTCAGTCATCAAAATATAAAAACTTCATTACAGTATAGATTTCAAGGAAATTTTTTGTGGAAAAGCTGTATTTCATTCAATAAATTCACAAACATGTTATTATTGCAAATATCTTTTCAATGAAAAGGAATACTATAAATTTTTTAGTGGATTCTAAAGTTAAAATTCAAATTATTTGGCACCTAAATTAAAAAATATCTGAAAGCTGTCACTTCTAATAAGTGAATGCAAATTCACCACTTGATAATTGATTTATTATGCACTGTTTAGCAAATTCTGATTGAACATTAAATTAAATTTGCAGTAAAGATTTAATCCAATCATACAAATACTTGCATCTTAGGTCTTAGGACAATATGAGTGATAGAAAAGTTGCATTTTATTTTTATTGATTACGGATTTGGTTTGCAAAATTTAATCTTATTATTGGTTAAATGACTGTCGTTATTTAAGTAGATGAAGCATCAGCATTATATAAAATGCATATCAGAGGGATTGAAGTGATGGAGTTCAAACAGATTTATTATAAGCATCTAATTCTGTTTAGGATAGAAAAGAGAAGTACTGTAAATTTCCATGTGTATGCTGAGAATTTTTGGAACTTTTTCAAAAGTTAAATTATGGGGGTCACCTTATATATGGATTTGCTAATATTGCAAAAAAACTCGTAGATATTTTTCCGTTAGCTAGGCGCAAGCAATAAATCATAAAATAAAGCACTTTATTTTTTACTTTATATTTCTTAATCTTAAAGAAAAATTTTAAGTGGAATGAGTTATTTTGTTCTCAAAATTGCAGGTTTGTTGCACCATTGCCAAAACAACAAAAATTAATGTCTGATATTGGGGAAATTCATACCAACAAAAAATGGCCACATGCTGCCTTTTTTGATTTTTCGTCTACTAATTCAAGATCTTTTTCTCTCCACTCTCAAACTGGTTTTTCATTGACGGAGAAATGCCCAGCAGCCATACTATTGTTAGAATTTTCAGTAAATGTGATCACCAATAGTTTGAAATTTGCTGTATGAGAATTTCTGTTTCTGCTCATCTTTCAGACATAAAATAAAATGCACAGAAGATAGCACAGATCTTATACAAGACAACAAATAAAGAATGTACCGCATGAAGTTTTTTTGCAACAAATGAATGGGAGAAATGTGCTAGCTTCAGAAAAGGTTACCAGAGTTAAAACTGTCATCATTGGCATCTGGCATTTTACTTTATAGCAATTTGATTAAAAAATATTCCACCCATTTTACCTGCTTGGTAACATTTTCGGCATCATGGAGAAAGGTTTGAATGTTACAGGACCTTTTTTAATTTCAGCTTATAGACAGATTTTAAATTTTGGATAAACTGTTTAAGAAAAAATGCACTTTCGGCTTATAGTCGGATTGGCTTATATTCAGAAATATACGATAATCAAATTAAAAAGGAAATTTAAAGGGCAGTTACAAATTAAAATTTTATCTTACATATGCCTTATTTTAGACATTCATATATATATATATTTACACAAACAAGAGTTTAGAAATTTCAAAATGAAGATTATTAGTTAATTCCTCATCATTATTAATTTAATTATTAGCTCTTGATTATATATATATATAT